>CAUYRH010055591.1:0-63994 GCA_963574655.1 Perodicticus potto | reverse complement strand
ACAGCAACCTCCAATTCCTGGGCTCAAGTGAGTCTCCTGCCTCCGCCTCCTAAGTAGCTGGGACTACAGGCGCCAGCCACAACGCCCGGCCATTTTTTGGTTGCAGCCATCATTGTTGTTCGGCGGGCCCGGGCTGGATTCGAACCCACCAGCTCAGGTGTACGTGGCTGGCGCCTTAGCTCATTGAGCCACACGTGCCGAGCCCATATACTTTATTTTTTAACATGCTTTTATTCCACTTGGTATCAAGAATATTTTCCTACGTCATAAAATGATTTTTGTATGATTGTTAGTAACTCCTTGTTCTTCCAGTATAAGCATGGATTCTTAGTTTTCTTCCTCCATTGAGGGCACCCCGTAAGGACGTCTGTGATCTTAGTGATACATGGAATGAGGGCTATAACAGGTCTGTGGAGCTGCATGTGTGTTGTGTGGGTACATGTATTTTCTGTGTTGATGCATTCACGTGGGTGCACACATGTGCACGTGCAATCTTGGCTGGTAAGTGTTTGTGGATTCAATAGGGTAAGTTTGACTATCTGGAACAGATTTTTTTTATGAATAGTTCAGACTGTTAATAGCCTCTGTAGGTTAAAAATGCACCCTGTGCCATCATGCCCCCATTTAACCCATCAGTGACATCTGTCTTGCTTTTCCTTGGGCTCTGACAGTTATACGGAGCACATTTTGGTTTGTAGGTTGGAGCATGTGGTAGGGATAAGGTGAAAAAAAAATGCTGCTGTCTGCATTAAATATCAATTTGTTTTTCTTTTCTATCTCTTTTTTTTTTTTTTGAGACATATTCTCACTCTGTTGCCCTGGGTAGAGTGCTATGGTGTCATAGCTCATGGCAACCTCAAACTCTTGGGCTTGAGCAATCCTTTGGCTTTAGCCTCCCAAGTAGCTGGGACTATATGTGCCCACCCCAGTGCCTGGCTAGTTTTTTTTTCTTTTTTTAATAGAGATGGAGTCCCACTCTTGCTCAGGCTGGTCTCGAACTCCTGAGCTCAAGCAATCCACCTGTCTTGGATGGATTACAGGGTGGATTACATATAGCACTATGAAAGTGCTAAGATTACAGGCATGAGCCACCACAATATTTTTGATATTTAAAAAATGTCAATTTTTGAAAATTTAGGGCAGCCAGATCTTCTAGGACATAAACAGCCCATGTTGTATAAATGTGAAAGAAAAATCTATGTCTTATAAGGCATTTGGAAATTCAAAGACCAAACAAATGCGGGAGAAGACCAGCTATATAATACACTGTCCAGGCACAAAATTAAAACCAAAGTCCCTAACTAAAAACTATTAGGAATTTCAAGATGTAGTGACGATGGGCATGAAGCCGTGGACATTGCCCTTCTGAGTGTGTGGCTTTTCTGAGCACCAGGCCCTGTGGGGCTGCACAGGTCACGTGCCCATGGAATCAGCTCTGCCTGGAACTCATTCAGTCAGCTCTACCCTGTCTTCAAGGGCTTTGCTTCTGTGCACTAAGGGTTCCTGCCCTGCAGAAGGGGAGGACTGGGTTGTGGTAGGCGTGGCAGGCTGAGGCCCTCCTGTGCTGCTTGCGCTCACTGATCATAGCATTGTCTGTTCCTGACTCCAGACTGGGCTGCAAACTCCTCGTGAAGCACATAGCTCCTTTGGGCTGCGAGGTAGGCACTGCGGGCAACACTTGGTCGTCTCCTGGACTGGTACTGGCTGGGTGCCTTCTGCAGGGCTCTGTGGGGAGGCGAGTCCTGCTCATGCCTGCTGGTTCTTCCTTCATTATTTCCTTCTATAGCCCCTCTCCCATGACTGCTTTGACTCTACCTTCCATCGCCCTTTTTCATTGTCACTTGCCCTTGGTTTCATTCTGGAAGAGGCCTGTTGGGCTTAAAGTCCGAAGGCAGCCAGCCCTTGGAAGGGTGTCCCCAAGTTAGATAGGCAGGTTCTTTCTGGAAGGCACTGTTGGTTTCACTGCCTTGATAAATTGCAGGCTAACCGGCCTCCTGTCATGGTGGTGTGGTTGGACCAAGCCATACAAGATGTGCTGCTGCGCTGGACCATTGGGCACTCTCACCAGTGAAGCGAACATGCTCTTTCCTGTGGAGGTTCACGTCCAACTGGGTTTGAAGCAACTGAATTTTCACATCATGGGGTCACTCTGATTTCACCTTGGACTAGGTAGTTTTTGTTCTTTCCTGCGGGTGTGCACCGATTCTCTGTCTCGGCAGCTTTGGCTTCCTGAGCAGATGGCTGAGTTTGTGTCGGTTTGTTTCAGTGGCAGCCATCGTGCCTGGTGTTGAGTTGGCCAGCGGCATAATTGAGCACAGAGAGTGGGCCCCTCATGGACACTTGATGCTTGCTAGCTGTTTATTAATGGGAAGGTTTGTGTTCTGGGACCAGGTGTAGTCAGTTCACGCCCTCCTTTTCCTTTAGAATGTTTGAAGGTGGCAGTTGGGCAGGTTACACACCTTGTCTTCTGTGCTTTCTCACGACCGTCCGACTTGCCCCACGCTTGTCTCCCCACTAGCCTCTTCACTGCCAGCCTCTTCTGTCCCGCACAGTGGCTTTGCAGGGCTCAATGGTGTGCAGCACTTTGGCGGGGACTGTGAGTGCTGGGGTGGGCTGCTTTCTGGGGTGAGGGACAGGCTGTTTCTAGGAGCCCAGGGAGAAGGGGTGTGTGTCTGTTTTTCTGAGGAGGGGGATGTGATGAGTTTAGTGGGAGCACCCAGGGGCCAGGCTGGGGAGAGACCAAGAGAGGCTCTCCCAGAAGCAGTTGAGGGCACGCACGGTGCTTATTCTACAGAGAATAGCGTTGGCTTCCCCTCCCACGGACCGTATGTAATATGAGGTAAGGAAGGAAAAATGAGTGAGCCCCTGTCGGGCTCCTTTCCCTTAGACGGTCGTGGTTTTGAACATCAGAGTGCTTCTATCTAGCTATTTCCCAGATTGCCCGTTGAATTGCCTTTTCACAACAACCTTAATTTTTACGCTACAGGGATGGGAAACGATACTTTAGTTGGGTCAAACGTTAGACTACACAAGGGTTTTATAGTCAGGTTTGGGATTTCAGTGTGTTTATGTAGTCTGTCTGTATGATATTTAGTTCCTGGGGGAACAAGGGAGCTGCTTGGGACAGCTCACCATTTGCAAGCCAGTTATTAACTTGTAATCCGCTCGCAGTTTTCAATGTCTCTATTTCCACATCTCTGTCAGGGCATTTGGAGAATAAACTGGCCTTGCTGCTTAGCGGGTTGGGAAGAGGGACCTCACATTTGCCAACCGTCACTCCCCACAGAGATCGTAACCCACATTAGGTGAGGGTTCAGCCGCATCTGTGCCGAGTGCATGTGGAGCGGCTTGGTTGGAGCGTTTATCTCTTGGTGTGTGGTCAGGGAGAGGTGTTAATGCTCACGTACCTGTCTACTGTTTTCGTGATCGTAGAATAGAGAGTGGAGAATTAAATTGTCTGATTGGAAGTGACACATGCGTGTGCTCATTCATTCAAATTATTGTATACTTCAGTTCTTCACCTCTATTCTCATGTAGTCATTTACTGACCCCGAATTACTAGTAGGACAGAAAGTATTGTTTGCCAACAACCCTGCCCTTGCACCTTCTTTGTAGAGCTCCTCAGTTAGGTGTTTTAATGTAATACCAACACCCTTTAGATACCCAAACCCAACATCCTTCTTCAGTGAGATCTTCGTCAACAAGCTTATGAGAGGCATCTGCTTCAGCCTTTCCTTACTAAATATTATGTGGCTGCTCAGAATCAAATGCATCATCTTTATGTACCAGTTAACCATTTCTGTAACAAATACGGCTTTTAGTTACATTTTGACTAAAAACATCTTAGGTACTATACTAAGTATAAGCAGCCGCTTTTTCTTCCTAGCCTGAGCACTTAATTAAGACCTGCCAGATTGATTTTTCCATTAGGCCAGACGGCAGGTGTCGTCTTGAGTAAGTCTTGATTTGAATTTCTTATGAAGAGTCTGTTTAGTTCCCCCTACCACTACCAAATATGTGTATTTAGTACTGATTCTCTGTTACACAATGAATTTTGCATAAGAAATTCGTAAGAACTGTGCATGCCCTCAACTGCTTCTGGGAGAGCCTCTCTGGGTCTCTCCCCAGCATCTTGGGATGCTGAGATAAGAGGATCACTTCAGGCCAAGAGTTTGAGGTTGGTATAAAGTATCATGAGACTCTGTTAAGAAAATTTCTTAAACATACGTTCCTGTAAAAAAGGTACTGATAGGGAATTGTTCTCATGTCTGCTGTGTTCCTAGCATCTCCATGGAAAGCCTGTCCATTGAACAACATGGACTGAAGTCTGTGAAGCCATCATATTTTATCCCTTTTTATCCCCCAACACCTCATAATGGCCAGAGTGACAGAAGTCATTGATTGTCTATAGCCCCTAACTCTTTGGTGGATAATTTGATGTCTTTTCTTTTTTCTTTTGTCTTTCTTTTCTCTTTGTCTTTCTTTTTTCTTTGTCTTTTCTTTTAAATTTTCATCCTCTAAAAATGGTATATAAGTGTTTTCCCAAAAGGACTATTTCCTTGTTCATTGAAATATAAAATCTTACTTAGAAATAATTTTAAAAGACTGGTCGTGGTGGCTCGTGCCTGTAATCCTAGCACTCCGGGATGCCAAGGTGGGTGGATCACTTGAGTTTGGGAGGTCAAGACCAGCCTGAGCAAGAGTGAGACTCTGCCTCTACTAAAAATAGGAAGATTAGGGCATTGTGATTGGCAGTCTCAGCTACTTGAGAGGCTGAGATAAGAGGATCACTTCAGGCCAAGAGTTTGAGGTTGGTATAAAGTATCATGAGACTCTGTCTCCAAAAAAAAAAAAAAATTTAAAAAACCCTCGGTAAAAGCCATTTAATTCCGTAACAAAGAGTTTTTTTAATGTTAAGGACATTGTGTTAAGCTGATGGTGCTGTTAAGGGTTTAACCAAATCTTCATCCAGTGTGGTCAGGTATGTTGGTCATACTGGGACATTGGGACATGGTAGTTAAAGAACTCAAGGTTGGCTGACTTTGTTTAAATCTTTTTTTTTTCCAGTTTTTGGCTGGGGCTGGGTTTGAACCCACCACCTTTGGCATATGAGGCCGGCACCCTACTCCTTTGAGCCATAGGAGCTACCCTGGCTGATTTTGTTTAAAGAGGCTTTTAGCACTTGTTGGATGACTTAAAGCCTATTAATTTTAATAATTTACCTTGATCTTCCATGAATATGTGTGTGTGTATAAAATTTTGTAATCCTTGAACTTACCTCATCAATTTGTCCCATGGATTAAATGAGATAATCCATGTAGAATGTGATACGGGTACCTGGCAAATACAGGGGCTTTATATACGTTAGCTTTTCTGATTGTTATTATTCTGCCCATATTGGTTAAAAGTCCCATTAAACAGTTAAGGGAGATAAA
Source organism: Perodicticus potto (assembly GCA_963574655.1). NCBI lineage: Eukaryota > Metazoa > Chordata > Mammalia > Primates > Lorisidae > Perodicticus > Perodicticus potto. The sequence goes on along the minus strand of CAUYRH010055591.1, from coordinate 58,559 downwards.
GGATGAGGAGCTTTTAAAAAACTGAAGGAGTTATCCTTCATACATGTGGCATGTGATTTGGAACCTCAGGTTGTAATTACCTTGTTGTTGTGTTTTGGGGTTTGTGTTGATGTGCTTTGGTTTTTGTCTGCTTGCTTTTGAATAAAGTCCTAAAATATAGTTTTGATGGGTTTTTTTATTTGCTTCTGAAATTAGTGCAGGTGCAGATAACAGGAAGTGAAACCTTAGGTGGCCTCAGGGAGCCCCATTCAAATGGTGCCAAGCAGGTATAATATACAAGTGTTATCACCTTACTGATAATCTGGCATACTGTGGATATTTGCACGTGCCATGTGGATTACAGGAGGTGCAGTCGTACTGCAGTTGGCATCAATTCGCCCAGCTCTTTAGGAAGGGTGAGAGAGAAGGGAAAACCCTCATTTTTGGAGATGGTGTTAAAACACAGCTTTACTTGTCACGAGGCACAAGATTGCAGTTGCCACTTGATCCATTGGCATTTTACATTGCTTTCAAGCCTCTGCTTCCTAGGTGCTAGGAAGGTGTCTTTAATAAATTCACACCATGTTTCTAGAGTGAAAAAGTCTACTCTGGGTTTGAGAATATGTCGTATATTTCCTCATATTCTGAAACGTAGAGACATTTGAAAATGAAGGATCATGGCTAAAATGCCATGTTCTCATAGCTAGAATACAAAGTCTTCCCAATGTTCAAATATTTGCATAGCTCGATTGGTATATCTAAATAAAGCTCCATCTTTAAGGTTCTCCTTATTTCTTTGTCGTGAGGGTTTATGGAGAGACCGTGGTTGCCTAGTCTTTGTGGTAGGTGAGGTCTCTGTTCTTGTCCAAATGCTGGACTCCACATGCACTGAGCCTGGAGATGTGCTATGAATTTAATAAAATTTGTCTGGTTTGGCCTACCCTCCTGGAGGGCCTCTCCATGTGCACTTCTTTATTGAACTCAGAAGGGGGCCATATATTATTTAAGATGTCAATCTATTTCTTTCTTTTTCTTTTCTTTGAGACAGAGTCTCACTTTGTCGCCCTTGGTACAGTGCAGTGGCGTCAGGCATCGTTGCTCACAGCAACCTCAAACTCTTGGGCTCAAGTGACTCTCTGGCTTCAGCCTCCCAAGTAGCTGGGACAACAGGTGCCTGTCACAACGCCTGGCTATTTTTGGAGATGGGGTCTTGCTCTGGCTCAGGCTGGTCTCGAACCTGTGAGCCTTAGGCAATTCACCCATCTTGGCCTCCCAGAATGCTAGGATTACAGGCATGAGCCACCGTGCCTGGCCCACATTAATCCATTTCTTTCTTTTGGTAAGAGAGCATCTCAAACAGCCTTGCCTCACTCCACAGAGGAGCCAGAGTTTTTATATTTCTCCCTTCAGGGCTTTGCTTGGCCACAGTAAGGTGTCTCTGTCTGTCTGTCTGTCTGTCTGTCTCTCTCTCTCTCTCTCACATTCTCTCTGAGGTTTGTTCTAGTTTGCCCCACATGGTCAGCCTGGCTCCTTCATTCATCTCCCCAATTCATTTGCTAGGCTCATATCCATATTTTCCAGAAAAGCCACTTTCTAGGAGCATAGCTCTTCTCTTCCCATTGCTCTTAAAGAAAGGGATGGGGTTACGGAGAGGTTGCCTAGGAGGGAGGGGATGTCATATAAAATGAAGATGTTGGGTAGGTCCCAGGAGATCCAGATCACTTATCTGTGAGTCCCATAAGTCCTTGCTAAATTTCTTTTTTTCTTTTTTTCTTTAAGAACCAGATAACTTTATTGGAAATGATGGTAAATGGAAAGGAAAAACTTAAGTGAATGTTCTGAAAGGACAATGTGCAGCCCTGGCCTGGTGGCCTGCCCTAGGGAAGGACCCGTGGCTGTGGGGACAGTCTCAGCTCAGTTCTCCTTGTTGCTGCCTCCCAGGGTGAGCTTGTCAGAGGTCCTCGGCCAGGCGTCTGGGACCCCAGCCTGCACACGTGGGTGAGGCAGCCGTCCAGCTGTCCGCCTGCATAGTGGCTCTCCAGGAGGCCTCAAGCTGCAGGTCACCCTTGTCGCTGGCTAGCTGTCGCAGGTCCAGGAGGCTCTGGTTGACACTCCTCTCCGGGTGGAAAGCGCACTCCATGGTCTGCAGACCACCCTCTCAGTCATCAGGTCCGGCTTCTTGATGTCGCAAAGGCAGATGCCCCGCGCTGGTTCTGCAGCGCCATCAGCCCCACGGCGGTGGCATGCCCCTCTGTTCACGCTACTGGTGCAGGAAGTCCGCGAGGTGCTTCAGAGCCACATCATCGTTGCTGTGGTCGAAGCGAAAGGCCGTAGAGAGGTACGCGTAGGAGCCGGGCAGCTCCAGGTGGATCTGGCGGGTGACACTGGCTCGCAGTTGGGTAGTATCTCTGGTGCACCTGGGAGGGCACGGTGGCCATGGCGGGCATGGTGAGCAGGAAGAACATACGGGTGCTGCAGGGTGGAGGTGGTGGTGACCTGGGGGCTCCAAGGTTGGGCAAGAGCAGCTGCTGGTTGAGGGTGTCCCCCCACCCCCATGGTCAGGTCGATGGCAGTGGGTCCCTTGCTAAATTCCTTATTCGCGTAAGGCCCAAGAGAGATAATTCCACCAATTGAAAAACCACATTATTCTATAACTGATTCCTGTGACCTCTGCAGACAGAACAGGACCAAGTCTTAGTGTGGTCACGTTGTTTGGGTGACCTCAGGGAGATATTTTAGCCTTGTTTGCTTTTCTAGAAAATGGATTGGTTAATGGTAATATGAACCTACTAGGGATGTCCTGAGGTTAATTCACATAATGCTCAGTGTTTGGCACATCTTAAGCCTTCAGTAAAAGGCAAGCACATTAGCCCGTATGACTCTAATGGCTAAAGGCAGCAGGCAGTTAATTGTGCCTAGTCACAGTCCAACCCAATGCATAGAACAGTAGACAGCAAGGCAGAGAATGCTGTTCAGACCCCTGGCCTGGCCGCTTACAAGCCACATGACCTTAAACAACTTATTAACATTTCTGTGCTTCAGTTTTCCTACCCACAAAATGGTATGATTGCACCTGCTGCGTAAGGCTGGTGGTGAGGATTAGATAAGTTAATGCATATAATTCACTTAGAGTAGGCAGAGGGCCTGGAACACAGGGAGCTCTCCATAAATCATAGGCGCCGCTGTGGTTGCCTAGATTATACCCACAGTCATTATCGCTACGCCCTCTCCCTGCAGTCAGGCAGTGAGAGGACTCTGTAGAACTCTTTCATATGCTTCCATTTCTTGTCAGCTTGAGAGGCAGAACCCCAAGACTGAGACTTGGTTGGAGAGTCTTTGTTTTAAACCCGGACTCCTATCATCAGCCTGCATGCTTGGCCCTTTTCCTCTCTGCCTAGGATGGAGACATATGGAAGTGGTTTGTAGCAGTCCGGTATCAGACCTTGGCTTTGCAAGAAGAAGATGAAGAATGTTTACTTGCTATTTTCCCTGACTTAATTGCATTTTCTTTCACCCCTACCTCCTCATTCTTTAGGCGATAGAACAAAAGAACTTAAAGTGGAAATGTCTCTTTGTAACTTCCTAAGTTAGCAGGTTAGTCAGTGAAAAGACTGCACAAAGGAGTATATATACTGGTTTTTAATAGTGATGATTTACTTGGAATAGAATTTGATTTTTTTTTTTTTTTTGAGACAGAGCCTCAAGCTGTCACCCTGGATAGAGTGCTGTGGCATCACAGCTCACAGCAACATCCAATTCCTGGACTCAAGCGAGTCTCTTGCCTCCGCCTCCCAAGTAGCTGGGACTACAGGCGCCCGCCACAACGCCCGGCTATTTTTTGGGTTGCAGCCGTCATTGTTGTTTGGCGGGCCCGGGCTGGATTCAAACCTGCCAGCTCAGGTATACGTGGCTGGTGCCTTAGCCTGTTGAGCCACAGGCGCCGAGCCTAGAATTTGATTTGCGTGATTTTATCTGGGATCACGTATAAGGGACTAGTCAGCAAATGCCAGCTTGAAATAACCACAACATTCAGAATGCTTAGTGGTGCAGGCACTGCAGTCACATTTTACATGTGTAATTCATTCTATCCTCACAGCCACCTTACCAGGACAATACCTTCATCTCCATTTTATAGGGAGAAAACCGAGTTGTAGAGAGGTTAAGAGCTTACCCAGAGTCACATGGCCAGATCTTTATAGGGTAGAGGAACAGCAGGTTATGGCGGCGAGGGACCTTGGAAGTGATCGGGCTTAACTGGCTTAGAGTTTTCATACCAAATTATATCTTCATTAAGATATAATTTATACACTTAAATTCACCAACTTAAAGTGGATAATTCAACTGTGGTTTTTAGTATATTCACATAGTTGTGTAACCATCACCACAGTCAATTTTAGAATATTGTTATCTCCTACAAAAGAAATGCTAAACCCTTTAGCAGTTACCCCCTCCTCCCATTTTCTCCCAACTCCCTCAGTCCTAGATTAGAACCACTCATCTACTTCTTATTTCCATGTGTGCCTATTGTGGAAATTTCATATGATTAGAATGAAATAAGTGTTTATTTGGTGTCTGTCTTCTTCACCCAGCAGGATGTTTTCAAGGTTCATCCAGGTTGTAGCATGAATTAGCACTTCATTCTTTTTTGCTGGCTGAATAATACTCCATTTTACAGATATACCACGTTTTTTGTATCCATTCATCTGTGGATGGGCACTTGGCTCATTTCTACTTTGGGTTTTATGATTAAGGCTACTATGAACGTTCATATACAAGTTTTTGTGTTGACATACATTTTCATTTCTCTTGGAAGTGGAATTCTGGGCCCTATGGTACCCTCTATGGTTAACCTTTTGAGGTACTGTCGAACTGTTTTCCAAAGGGGTTGAGCTATTTTACATTCCTACCAGCAATGCACAAATGTTCCAGTTTCTCTACCCTCACTACTCTTAGCACTATCTGTCTTTGAGATTAACCATCTTGTTTTGGAAATTAGGAAACTGAGCCTGGGAAGGTTTTAATGACTTGCTTCCAGTACCTTTGTCTGGTTTTAGAAGCCCAGTTCTTTCCTAGGCACGGTGAGGGGGTGGAAGGTTGAAAAGCAAGATCTTAATTGCAGGGGCTCATCATCTATGGGAAAGTCAGACAGTAGTGCACAGCGATGATGGCTATAGTGATGACAGGGTAAAATGGGAGCAGCAGTAGCAGAAAAACCTGTCTCAAACTTGAAGAAACAGAAGATTATTTAGTGGGTCCCAAAACTGAAAAGAATGATGGCAACTGCTTCAGGTATGGATGGATCCAGGTGCTGGAATGATGTCTCAGGGGTTGGCTGTCTCTGTTTCTTGCCTTGCTTTCTCACTGTCTTCTTCATTCTTAGTCATCTCATTTCCTTTTGAGGGAGGATGGCTGCCAGCAGGTCTAGGTTTATATTCTATCACATACGTATCTCCAGCAGAGTAGTTTTTCTTTCCCTGTGGTTCTAGCAAGTTTTTGTAGCTCTGTCATTGGCCCCGTAGGTTACTATAAGAGCCTTTCAATCAGTTAGAGCCAGTGCTCTGATTGTCCTTGCCTACCTTGATGTTTGGGTGACAGGAGGTGTTCGATCCTACTTAGACTAAGGGACTGTGAGTTGGGGAGAGATGATTCCCAAAGAGAAAGGGAAGCCTGCATTCATAGAAGAATAAGAAATTATGTTTGTCTGGGAAAAACTGCAGTTGTCCATTCTAACTATTTTCATTCCTATGTTACAGAAATCCTTGCTCCAACAGGCTTAAACAGTAATTGAATACATTAGTTGATTTCATTGGAAGTTCGGAGTAGGTTGGCCTTTAGACACAGCTGAATCTTGTGATGGAGTCTCAGGGACTCCTACCATCTCTAGAGTGAGCAACTTCCTTCGCAGCAACTTGCCACAAAACTTTCTTTTAGCCTGAATTGCTCATTCCTATGAGTAGATAGACGTTATTCCCTGATTAGCTTTGCCTGGGTTTCTGAACCAATTGTGATGGCCAGACAGGCCCACCTCTGGGAGTGGGGTAGGGCCAGCTTTCCCTGAATTTGGTGGCCCCCCATGGAAAAAGGATCTTGTCTCATTGTGACGGAAGTTCCCTTCAGGAGGAGGCAGAGAGCAGTGAAGGGCAGGAATGCAGTTGAAAGTGCCCACGTAAGAGGGAAGGAGGCCGGGGGTGGTGGCTCTGGTTGGTAATCCTAGCTCACCCTGGGAGGCCAAGGCGGGTAGATGACTTGAACTCATGAGTTTGAGACCAACCTGATCTAGAGCGAGACCCTGTCTCTAAAAATAACCATTCGTTGTGGCGGGCACCTGTATTCCCAGCTCCTTGGGAGGCTGAGGCAAGAGGATTGGTTGAGCCCAAGAGTTTGAAGTTGCTGAGAGCTGTGACGCCACTGCAGTCTACTGAGGGACACAAAGTGAGACTCTTTCTCAAGAAAAAAAAAAAAAGGGAAGGATGGTAGGAGATGCCCATATATGGAGAAAGATATTAGGAGGCTAAGACCAGTCATAGAAATAAAGGAAGGCTCTCTGAGCAAGCTGTCTTTTGGTTGCCTTAAACAAATACAGATTTCCAAGGAGACATTGTTAACGTGGGAAATACGCCTCTCAGGCTAGCAAATAGCATGGGCAAAGCCTTTCTTTCCCAGCATGACATGTAAAAGGGAAGGTGCCTTGGTTGTCCTTGTCTTTCAGGTACGAATAAAGAACTTGAAGAGCGGAAAGTCAGAGGCAAGACAGGCACTGGAACTCTCCAGCTAGCTGTCCCCATCTGTGGAGGTGGGAAGACTGACGAAGGTGACTGCTTCTACTGTGTGTCTCACTGCAGGAGAAGCCATGCAGAGCTTCTTTTGTTTTCCATAGTTCTTTTTTTTTTTTAAATTTTGAAACAAGAGTCTTACTTCATTGCCCTCCATAGAGTGCTGTAGCGTCATAGCTCACAGCAACCTCAAACTCTTGGGGTCAAAGTGATCCTCTTGCCTCAGTCTCCCAAGGAGCTGGGACAACAGGTGCCTGCCACAATGCCCAGCCATTTTTTAGAGACGTGGGTCTTGCTCCTGCTCAGGTTGGACTTGAACTCCTGAGCTTAGAAGATCCATCCGCCTCGGCCTCCCAGAGTGCTGGGATTATAAGCCACTGTGCCTGGCCTTGTTTTTCACAGTTCTTGACTTGAGGGGACTGAGGAGGAAACTTTCTCCTGCTGGTCAGTGTCGTGTGCTGTGTGCCATAATTTAGGGACACCTCATACTTCTTTGCTTTTTTAAATAAGCAGATTTTTTTTCAGAGAAAGTTTGAAAATGTGAAAGATAATATTGAGGTACACCAACATTTAATCATTTTCCTCAAACATACATCTTAGTAATTCCAGTAATTTTTCATCTCTCCTCTAATGTAGTGAGCCAGTAATTTCCCAGTTTACTTGTTCAGAAAGTTGTCTTTGTCCTGTGCTTAAGTTTTAGAATTGTGATTCTTGAAATATTCCCAGGATATTCCTCACTTTGTATCTTTAAATCTAATTTTCAAAAACCTATTTTTATGAACCAACATATGCGCATGATATTAAACAGTTTTGTTTTCTGCTTGTCGTCATCTATTTTATAGTGAACACTTTCTCGTTTCATTAAGTATTCTGTTAAGATGGTTTTTAATGAATGCTACAGTTCCAGGTTACCGTGTGCCCTGATTTATTTAACCACCCTCTTTCTGTTGGATGTTTACATTGTTTCTACTTTTTTGCTAATGTAAATAGTGCTGGGAAGAACATCTCGTGTGTACATTTTATTTGCATCTACAGTAATTTCCTCAGAATCAATTCTGTGAGTGGCTCAAAGGCTGGTGAACATGGACATTCTCTTGACTGTGCCACCCATTTCCTTAAAAGGCCAAGGCAGTTTCTACTTGATTGGAGTTTGGCCAGCATTGAGTAAACTAATCCTTCCTTTTTATTTTCAACAGTTCTCTAGGTGAACGATGTTACAGAATTCTAGACATATGCTTTTCTTTTCTAACTTATGAAATAGTCCTTTTCACACTGGTTTCTGGCCATTTGTATTACTTTTGTAACTTAACCTATTTTTATTATGGACAGAATTAAAAAATACAGTGTTTGTGTTGTTAATACTGTTTTATACGAGATGTTTTACATTATGGGCTTTAGTATTTTTTCAAATTTTTCATTTTTTCTAATATTATGTGTTCACATAAAATGTGTTTGGAGATAATTACTCCTGTTTTTATGTGTTAATTCTTGTCATTTATACCTTCTAATATTTTCTAAGACAAAATGATTTTTCTATCAGGCACATTTAGTTGCTTATAATTGCCTTATATTTGTTTATTTTCCTCCTTTTGTTCTCCTTTTCTCCTTTTTATTCCTTCTGTTTTCTTTGTCTTTTTTTTTTTTAAGTATTTAACTCTCAATCCATTTTATTTCAGTGTGTATGTGAAACTAGGGTTTGATTGTTAAACAATATTGCCTGAGTGCAGGAATTAAAGATGAGCCTGGGCAGCTCAGCGAGATACTATCTCTACAAAAAAATTAAAAATTAGACGGAAGTGGGAGTTAGTACGCATCTGTGGTTCTCGGAGTTCCAGGTTACAGTGAGCTCTGATTATGCCATTACATTCTAGCCTGGGCAACAGAGTGCGACCCTTTCTCCAAACAAACAAACAAAACAAAATAATAAAACTTGGAGCCATCATGTATGGTGGCTCCCACCTGCAACCCCAGCAATTTAGAAAGCTGAGCCGGAAGGATCACTTGAGGCTAGGAATTCGAGATTTGCCTGGGCAACACAGCAAGACCCTGTCTGTACAAAACATTAGCAGCAATAAGAAAAAGCTAGTTGTGGTGGTACACATGTGTAATCCCAGCTTCTCGGGAGGGTGAACTTGATCCTGTTGTAGTGAGTGATCACCTGGCCACTGTCCTCCAGCCCGGGCAACAGAGCCAGACTTTTGTCTCTTAAAAAAAGAGTAAGGTATGGTTCCAGAATTTTTATTTACAAACACTTTTTCATTAGTGATGTAAAGTGGTATGGTATACACTAAATTTTAATATTAAATAGGGTTAATTTCCATGCATTCTATTCGGTTTCAAAGAGAAACAGTGTTATATGTTGGTTATATGCTTCGACCCTAGTGTTAGATTTTACCAATGTAAGGTCTGTGGCTTTGAACAAGCTACTTACTGTACAGTTAGTCCAAGCCAGCATTTTCTCACATGAAAATAGGGGTGATGATGGATCCATTGAAAGGAGCACTGTGGAGTGTAAATGAGATAATTATATTAAAAAGTGACTAGTTCTATCAGTTTATCTGAGCAAATCCTGTTTTTACAGCCTGTTACCCAAGATTCCTGGGTTAGCATGTGTCAGACTTTTCATTTTATTATACTAAAGCATTATCATATTATACTAAAGCACATTTACTTGATGTGCTATTTCTTCTTACCTGTAGTGTGTGAGATGCTTGTGTAGTGACCTGTAAAGGATAACCATCAGAAATAGTTCCCCCCCCCTTTTGTTTTTTGCAGTTTTTGGCTGGGGCTGGGTTTGAACCCTCCACCTCTGGCATATGCGGCCGGCGCCCTACCCACAGAGCTACAGGCACTGCCCAGAAATAGTCCCTTTTGCTCTAACCCTTTCTGGACATACCTGTTTCAAGGAATGGGTGCTCTGGTGTAAGTGGCTAGAGACCAACAACTGTGTTTGGTCAGTGGGTCGGGGAAACATGGGGGATGAGGTTTGTTCCTATGACATGTGTGGGAAATGGAGGCTGAGGAGTCATGCGTGGAATGTGTGGGAGCAGTCTGAATGTTCTTGCTCCAGTAGGTTTCATGGTTTTACCATAATGCTGTAATGCTGTAAACTTACAAATATTTATTATTATTGTTTGGTAAAGTTTAAAAAAATACATTTCGTAATAAACACTTTCAGCGGCAATGAGTTTTAAACCAGAGCTTGTTTAATGAAATATTATATGAGTTCTCTCTGTTTTTTTTGAGGAGTTGACCAGGAACATTAACTTCCATAAAATGTTTTGACTTTCACTGTCTATTGGGGTTATAGCGAAATCACTGAACATACAAAAATCCAGAGATACATTTGCTAAAGAATTACTGCATCTGTTTTAGAATTAGCTGGTACTTTAAGAAGACTATACTCACACACAGTAGGAAAAAGCAAGTTTATATTTTACTTTGTGAAGCATGACTTTTCATTTAGATCAAAAGACCTTTTGAAATTACTTTCACTTATGTTGGGATATAGGATTTCTTGAACGCATTCAGAAATGGAATTGATAACTATTAATGTATTACCCTGTTTACAGAACTTCTTCATAAATAGTAAATGAGAATGATTTTACATCAATATCATTGGATGTTTCACACAGAAATTCAGTTAATGTCAGTAATATATTTTTTAGTCTAATTTCATGGAGTCAAATTAAAACTGTTGGAATTTCATTCTACATATGGAAAGTGAAGCATCCATCTTTATGAATGATCGTAAATTCCATTAAAACGTTTAGCATTGAAGATAAATGATTAAATTTTTATTTTATGGTGATTAAATACATTTGAGTTTAGATGGCAAACATACTGTGGTAAAAACGATCTTTACTAGATTAAGAAACCCATGGAGCTCATCTGGATTTGGAAGTGATTATAGTGACCATATATTTTGTAGTTGCACGCACACTGCAATATATAGCACTTGAGTAGAAACTATAACTAACTACCAGTATTTATAAATAATTTTATATACACATAGATAAACTAGAAATTTCTTATGTTGAGACTAATGTTGAATACAAGTAAATACTTGAGCTCTAATAAATATTAGAAATGTTTGAGATGTTGAGAAACTGTTTTGTAAATTCATACAAGTATTCCATGATGCTATTAAACTTTTATAAATGAGTACTCTCATTTTGGTTGTATTTTGTTAAAAATCAGTTGGAAATTTCAGTAACTCAAAGCATGGGGTACAAGCACATTTATCCAACTTTTCAAATCTGATAGCAAATTATAATTATTGGGGGAAAAAACTGCAAACAGGACGATATTATAATTCTTTTCTTTATTTTTTCTTTGAGACACAGTCTCACTTTGTCACCCTGAGTTACAGTACCGTGGTGTTATTGCTCTCAGCAACCTCAAACTCTTGGGCTCAAGTGATCCTCTTGCCTCAGCCTCCAAAATTGCTGGGACTATAGGTGCCCGCCACAATGCCTGGCTTTTTTTTTTCCCATTGTTAGTAGAGCTTGGGTCTTCTCTTGCTCAAGCTGGTCTTGAACTCCTGAGCTCAGGTGATTCACCTACCTTGACCTCCCAGAGTGCTAGAATTACAGGTGTGAGCCTCTGCACCTGGCTATATTATAATTTTTTTTTTTGAGACGGAGTCTCACTATGTCACCCTGGGTAGAGTGCCCTGGCGTCACAGCTCACAGCAACCTCAAACTCTTTGGGCTTAAGAGATTCTCTTGCCTCAGTCTCCCAAGTAGCTGGGACTATAGGCGCCTGCCACAACGCCCGGCTATTTTTTGTTGCAGTTGTCATTGTTGTTTAGCTGGCCCAGGCTGGGCTCGAACCCACTAGCCTCGGTGTATGTGGCTGGTGCTATAACCACTGTGCTACGGGCGCCAAGCCTATTATTATTAATATTAAAATATGTATTTCAGAAGAATCTAAGAATGATAAAGTATTTGGTAACTAAAGCACTTGGCATGTAGTAAGCCTCACTTATTTGCTATCATTCTAATAATTATCAATATCTCTTTGCCTAGTTCTTCGCCAGTTCCATACTATGTTTATTATGGTTTATATGTTTAACATCAACTATTTTATAATACTGTGAAAAATTTTTTTTTTCCTTTTTTTTAGAGACAGAGTCTCATTTTGTCACTCTCGGTAGAGTGCTGTGGCATCACAGCTCACAGCAACTTCCAACTCTTGGGCTTAGGTGATTCTCTTGTCTCAGCCTCCCAGGTAGCTGGGACTACAGGTGCCCACAGCAACGCCCGGCTATTTTTTTTGTTGCAGTTTGGCTGGGGCTGGGTTTGAACTTGCCACCCTCGGTATATGGGGCTGGCACCCTACCCACTGAGCCACAGGCACTGTCCATACATCAAAATTTTTTATTTGCTTTTGTTGTTTTATAGTTTTTCTAACCTACCTTTTCAATTTTTAGTGAAAATCATTTCTTTCTTTGATTTGATTGAAATCTGAAATAGTTAACTACCTTTCTGTATTACTTTTCCCCATCCAGGAAAATGGTTTAATTATCCTTTTATTTAAGTATTCTGTTTTGTTTCTTGTGAAAATTTTGCACCTGTACATCTGTACCTAGAAAAGAAAGACGTAGCTCATTTATATTTTCTTACAGATTATTTTAGGTATGTAGATAGCTCTGTATTTTTGTATATTGTATATTTAATTGTCTTGCTGATATCTGATTAGGGCTATTTTTATTGTTCCATTTCAGAAAAACCAAGCAATTTCAGATCTCATTGATAATAATGCTAGTACCTTTCCCCATATTTCTTTTTCCTGCTTTATTGCATTGGTTCTGTGTTAGAGAACAATGTTTAATAGTAGTGGCAGTAATGAGTTATTTTTATATCTCTTTCAGGCTAGATTAAATTCTGTGAAAGATAGTGCTTTTTTTTTTTTTTAATTTATCTCTGTGTCTCTATGGGGTTGTCACCCAAAGTTAGGCATTTACGGTAGATATCAAAGAGGGTAGAATATTGTTGCAGAAAGCTAAACATAAAATAAAGGTACTAGATGTTGAAAATTTAAACAGTGTTGGCTCGGCGCCTGTGGCTTAATGGGCTAAGGCGCCAGCCACGTACACCTGAGCTGGCGGGTTCGAATCCACCTCGGGCCCGCCAAACAACAATGTCGGCTGCAACCAAAAAATGGCTGGGCGTTGTGGCGGGCACCTGTGGTCCCAGCTACTTGGGAGGCAGAGGCAGGAGACTCGCTTGAGCCCAGGAGTGGGAGGTTGCTGTGAGCTGTGATGGCACAGCACTCTACCCAGGGGGACAGCTTGAGGCTCTGTCTCAAAAAAAAAAAAAAAAAAAAAGAAAGAAAATTTAAACAGTATTTAGACGAGATGGTTTAGAGGTAATTGGTACATTTAATGAAATAATCCTTTCAGTTCTTCCAATGTGAATGGTACTAGAAATCTAGTAATGGATGACAGATATCAAAAGATTGATCATAGTACATAGTAGATAATCAGCTCCATATATGTAGCTGATGATTTGCTCCCCCAAACAAAATTCTTTTTTTTTTTGAATAGCAACACAGAACTCCATGTAAACAATTAACCGAAGATAGAATGTTTGTTTTGTTTGCCAGAAATGTATAGATTGAACGTTACAGCTTGAGGGCCCTGAAACACGCACACGGAATGCACTGTGACCTTTGTCATCTGGGTGTCCGGCCTCTGGCCACATTTATTACTCTGGTTTTTGGTACACTTGTAAGGTTTTCTTTTGACCAGTAAAATGCCATTCACTAAACAGAAAAATTATCTTCCTTGTATTTGAGTAATCCCAGGAGTACTTTTGGGGAAAAAGATAGTTATATGTTATTGTGTTCAGAATCAAGAAATAGAAATATCCTATAATTTACGTCATTTTGTTTTATAGCACACTTTAGTCTTATAAATGTCTTGACATTTTATAGAATGTTTTTGTGGATGGAGCCTTGATAGTTTTATGTTGTAGGAATTGTTTCCTTTGGAAACATTTATATTTACGCCTTTGAAAGTCTAAGCCAGAACACATACACCAAACTCAACACTCAAGCTATCCATTTCAGGCATTATTTGCCTCTGAATCTCCCTCTGAAGTGCATAAATTTTAGAGAAATGGTTTTCCCAATGTTTGGTGGTAATATTTTGAAGTGAGCATGACTTTTTGTATCTCTATCTACATAATGTGTCTTGTGAGAGAATCCCAACTCTCTGGAGTCTGGGAGGAAGGGTACCAACAGTTACCACGACATCCTGTCTGATGTGTGGCCGAGAGTGCATTCTATCTGAAGGGGTTCCTTGCTCCAAGCTGCAATTGCGTGGCAAGCCTGCTGCCTTTCACCTCCATTCTCTGCTATAAAAATATGATAGATAGAAATAGTTCACTTTTTTTTTTTAAACTGATACCTGAATATACGAGCTGGTGTCTAGGACTGATCTTTAGGGTTTGAAACAAAAGCCAAAATGGAGGAATAAAAAAAAAAATCTTTATTTACGTGAGTAGGATTCTTACGGGTATGTTAAAAACTGTAACTATTTTCTTGTCTTCTTAATAGTTTTCTTTTTTCTACACGTGAAGTTGCCTGAGCACTTTCAGGCATGTGCTCCTATAGCTTTGCTTCCTCCTCACTGGATATTAATTTATTTAAAAAGTACATTCAACGGCCACCTGTATTCTAGTTAGTTTTATAAATATTAGCTTGTGTAATTTGTTTAACCCTTGCTGTGACTCCATGAGGTAAGAGGTGCTGTTAGCCTCACTTTACAGATGTGGAAACTGAGGCACAGAGAGGTTACATAATTTATCAGCTCCAGGTCAAGCAGCCCGGGAAGGGGAGTGGATAGGTTTCAGATGCGGGTGGTCTTCTTCAAGGGTTTGTGCTGTTACCCAGCTTTGCCATGTAATTTATAATCATTTCACTTGGGGCCAGGTGGGGATAATGGGCATTAGAAAGAGCTAAGTCTCCACAGACCCCTGCCTCCCCTCTGCCCCGTACCATCATGACTCCACGACGTGGCTACTTCTGAAGAATGAAGTGCAATAGGCCTGGAGGTGAGTGGGAAGCAGCCCTGAGTGTGATTCATTTATACTATACTGTTTGCAATACTTTATACAATGAACTTGTATTACATTTATAGTTACAGTTTTTAAAATAAAATTTGTCCTTAAAAAAGTCTTTTGACATATGCTTAGCTTCAAATTTTAGAAAGGCATATTCTGAATATAAAGAGACATACACAGAATAAAAGTTTACCTAGAGCATTTTTTTGAGGAGGGGCAGAGCAACTTCCAGCATTAAGAAAATTCTTTGATTTACCATTTCTTCCGTCTTCCAAAGCTTTCAGCAAGTCTTGGTTCATCTGAAGATTACAGATTATAGTCAAAATTGAGAAACGATGTTATTCCTACTGTTATTTGTATCTAGTCTGTGGAATAAACTATTTGAGATGTGGATTATTAAAATCCACTTACTTCTTTTGGAATCTAAAGAAAATGCTTTTTTGTTCAGTAGAGAAGTTAGAAGTGAAGAAAAATACCAGTGACTAAGTTGTCACGGAAGAAACACTGGAGCAGGAGATTTAATTTGCCATTCTTTCAGTTAGTTGTAAGTGGTATAAACTTAGTTATGTTGCTATAATGTCAGTGCATAAACCCCCTGAAGTTAAAATTAACCTTGAAAACCCATTATATAACCAACTTGTGGACCCTTAGCAGCTGAAAAGTGAACAATTAACTCGTTTGGTTAATACATCTTGGAGGCAGCATGGGGAAGTGGTTAAGTTGCAAGGGTCTGCGTCCTGGCTTTGCCTCTTCCTAGCTGTGTGACCTTGGATGAGTTACATCAATACTCTGCCATAGTTCGTGAATCTGTAAAATGGCAATATTTACCTCTTTGTGTTCTTGGTTTGATTAAATGAGTCAATACAATAGAAACAAAACACTTAACTACTTTTTACATAGCAAATACTGGTATTGCTGACTATTGGCTTGGCACCCGTAGCTCAGTGCTTAGGGCGCCAGCCACATACACCAGGGCTGGCGGGTTTGAACCTGGCCCCGCTAAACAACACTGACAACTACAACAACAACAAAAAATAGTGGGGCATAGTGGCGGGCGCCTGTAGTCCCAGCTTCTTGGGAGGCTGAGGCAAGAATCGCTTAAGCCCCAGAGTTTGAGGTTGCTGTGAACTGTGACACCACTGGAGTCTACGGAGGGCGACATAGTTAGACTCTCAAAACAAGACAAAACAAATATATATATACACAAATATCTGTGCACACATACAGATATGTATATACCTATATATAGCTGCTTATTATTAATACTGACTTTGTCTTTTTATTTTGAGTTTTGTTTCATTTGTTGGCAGTAAAGGCCCAATCTAGTTTGAAAGGGATGGGAATATAAACAAGAGAGAGAACTGGGGCAGGGAAAGGAAGTACAGAGGTTGAATTATTAGTGCATTTTCTTATGCTGTGTGGTATAAACATAACTTTTATAAAAATAACTTTTATGTTCTCAACACGAAAAGCTGTGCTGTTGGTGTGTGTGTTTGTTGAGTTTTAAACTAGAGGCGGGATCATGCATTGATTGCTTATTCAACCTCTGTTCATTCATAGGGCTGAGTTTTCTAAACAGCCACACTAATGTGATGATCAGTGGTTGAAAATAATCCACAAGTCACTGACGTTTTTCAAATGTGTGTTAAACATGCCGTCCATGCTGGAATTTCTGTCTCTTGGAAACCAAGAGCGAAGCCTGGTGAGAGGCCCCAGCTAAAGAGGAAGTGCACATTGCCTCATCCTCTGTCCCTGTTCACATCTTTACCAGGCTGCCCTTTGGCCACTTAAGAAATTGACCGTATGGGTCCCTCCCCTGTGACTGAGTAAGTCAGCTCGGTTTAAGGGGTCTTTTCTGATTTGAGAAAGACACCTTAGCTCCTTCCTTCCAGCCCATGTAGATGTACACAACCAGAACTCAAAGTGTGTTGCCAAAAGACCTCATAGATATTAGATGTGATCGTGACCACCAAAGGGTGAGAAGTCCCACAGCTTTCCCCCTCTCCCTCCAGGACTTGCCGGAATGTGCTGGAATACTTCAAGGGCTGCTACTGTTAAGTAGCCAACCAGCTGTTCGTTTGAAGAGGGTGTTGGGTAATTGTGTCAGAAATAATTCTCCACAAGAACTTCTTTTGTCTTATTTGTACGTTTGTTTCTGCCTCAGACGCCACAGACAGCAACTTGCCTTTTGATCTCACAGAAGGAAGCACATATTAAACGTGTATTGCCCCTCAAGTGTGGTTCTGAGTGGCTTTAGCTGGGTGACACAAGTTCCTCGGTAGCATTCAGACATTCGAAAAGATGCCGAGCTATGCGGGGGCCCAGCAGTCCAGGGAGATCCAGCTGGGTGAGTGCCTTCTCAGCTGGACCCTGGGCCAGGCCTGACATGGCTCTCCATCTGCCCGCTCTCCTTCCCTCCAATGAAGAGTGTTTTCTTTGGGATCCCACAAACCTGTTCTCTAATTTTGCACCCTTTGTCCCTTGAACTGGCGTTTGGGGACTCTGCTGGTTACATTTTGGCAGGCAGAGTTGTACCCCTCACAGGGTCAAAATGAAAGGAGGAGCAGGAAGGGTAAAAACATAAACTGCTTGGGGAGAATGTTTCCTAATCTTTACTGTTTTAGAAACCTGTAATTTTTAGTTTACGTAAAGCCCAGATTCATTGAATTCACCTTGCACCTTTTTGTGTTTGATAAGAGTTTTATTTCCTACAACTGACAGCAGTGACAGCGGTGTTAGAATTTAGCCCTGAGTATTTATTTCTAGATTTCACAATTTGTTTTGTTTTTATAGTGAAGCAATTTCCTTCCTTATTTTCTCTCTTTCTCTCTCTTTCCTCTTCCCTTTTCTTTCCAGTTTCTACCTATTGCCAAGCTCATAATAAAAAATGGACCCTTAAATTTTAATTTCAGATGAAAACTAAAGGAAAACACCAGTGCTTGACTCCATTAGTGACTGTGGGTAGTCCTTGCAGGATGAATTACCATCATGAATCATTACCCATTTGGAGAGTGGTCTGCAGAGGCTCAGCAGTTCCTGGACCCTGCTGTCCAGGAGGCTCTTAGAAATGAGCAGGAGTGGCCTTGGCATTGCTGCCTTTCGGTGGCGCATTGGAGGTGTGCTTCGTTGTGTTGGGACATCTGATCAGAGTGGGTGGTCAGGTACTTTGCACCTAGGTTAACTTCAACCATGCTTTATTCACTCCCGTGTCATACAAGCAGGATGTGTGTATATATGAATAATATGGCCAGAGGCTCACTGTCCAACATCAAAAGTTTCTTAAAAGGACTTTATGAAGAACCACATGGAATTTGTAACTTGATCACAAAATTTGTGCCATTGAGGACCTGAAAATAACTCTTTGGGTTTGTAGGTCACACCTTTCTAAGCTCAGTTAATGAGCAAGTCTTTATTCTTTACAAGATTAGCCAGGTGTACTTGGCTAATGTTAACTTTAGTCTTGGCTGCTTAGCCCTGTTGCTAATGAGGCCAAAGTGGGAATTCCTGCCTCTTGTGGACCAATTACCTTCGCTCTCTTTCCTAGCCACCGAGCGCTAACCCTAGCCAGCTGGCTTGTGAATGTCTGCAGTTGGATGCCGAAGTGGGGGAAGGTGCTACCCAAGGTCCTGTGTGGATTAGTGTAAATCCATAACCCCTCCTGGGGAAACCCCCCCCACCTTTCCACACCCACTCTAGTGACCAAGGGTGAAGTGCATTGTCTCCTCTTTTGAAAGGCAATAGAGTTGATTAAGGTTAAGTGGAAAATGCTGATGTTGGCTAGAATTTTGGAGTTTTGCCAGGACATGTGCAACATTTAAAGCGATTTCGGGAAAACCATGCCATGGTTCACTGGTAGAAGAGCTTAAGATGAATAAAACAGTGGAAACCAAGAGGGAGTGTGTGATTACTTTTAAAAATGCAGCAATGTAAGGGGACATGATGGTAGAATGTGTTTTCTAGGAATGCAGTATTTTCCAAAATCTTCTGATGACCCAAACAATATTTGAGTTGTAGGTTCTTCAGACTTTTAACACTTGCTTCCTTCCTTTTGCCAAAATGGGCTATATTGGTTAATTTTGTATTACAGGTATTTATTAAGGAATTGCATATTAAATAGAAATCTTGCAGTTACTGGAAACTTTTTAGATTTTAAACAAACACTGAGGAACATATAATGTTCTGGAAGATAAATATTTTGCATAAGGCAGTTTAGTCCTTCAACACGTGTATTTTTAAAAACAAACATAAACTCCAGCAATATTTACCCTAAGTAATTTGTAACGTAAAATGAGAGTAATTTTGAAATCATGTATAACTCTGATGCATTTATCTTCATAGGATGCATTCACATTTTGTAATGATAAATGTGTAATAAAGAGCTGTTACGAAAAACCATCATTTTGCTTATATTTAGGAAATTCTAACATTGCCTTTGTTATGCATCACTATTTCCCAAAGGAAAGAAAATCAGACCCAGAGAAATTGTGACTTGTCCAAGGTCAGTCAGCTAGGAAGTATGAGCTTTTGTAAAAACCAGTTCTCCTGCCTCCTGGGTCAGTGGTATTTCCATGACGGCATGCTGATTTTGTGCACGTGTGAATAAAATAACTGTTTTGCTTCTTTTTAACAGATTATAAGCTTGACAACTTGGAAATACCATTTTCTTTCCCCTTTCAAGAAGCAAATTGAGCCTGTTGCTTTACAGTCCTAGCATGTTTTGATATCTCTAGATATAGACTTGACTTGTCTTTTCTTTACCTTGTAAGCTGTTTAGAGCAAGGTATGATTACACTGATAAGGTAAATTTAGAAAAGGAAAAAGCCTCTCTTTCTTGACTGCTGTCATTGAAAATAACTGTTACCCAAGTTTCACTTAAACATGGTAAGTTAACTATTGTGGTTTGTAAAATACATAACCATTTGGTCCTGTTGCTTTGTCTCTCTCTCCGTGATCACGTTCTGCGTGTTTTAATATATGACTAGTCATCTATGTTATGTTTGGAAAGACTGCCCCCACCCTTATAAAATTAAATGCTGTTTAATCTGTTTTGGGCTTTGAAAGATCGTTTAGCCTTTCTTCCGTAGATGGCAGAAGTAAGGAGAGCTTCAAGATTGAATGTTCTAAATGTGTATTTTTGCTCTGTGGCATCACTACAAATGTTCTCTCCTTCCTTTTTTTTTTTTTTTTTTTTTTTTTGAGATAGAGTCTCACTATGTCACTCGTAGAGTGCTGCAGCGTCACAGCTCACAGCAACCTCAAACTCTTGGGCTCATGCGATTCTCTTGCCTCAGTCTCCCAAGTAGCTGGGACTAGAGATGTCTGCCACAACGTCCAGCTATTTTTTTGTTATAGTTGTCACATTGTTGTTTAGCAGGCCCATGGCTGGGTTTAAAGCCGTTAGCCCTGGTGTATGTGGCGAGTGCCCTAACCACTGAGCTATGGGCACCAAGCCCACTTTCGTTTTTTTTTTTTTTTAACTTTGACCAGACAAACTTTGTTCACTTACAGTACTTCATGAGCAGCAAATTCTTTTGTTTCCTGCTTTTTCCTTTTTTATTCCAAATTTTTCTTTTGTTCCTTCCCATTTCTTTATTTTCTTTCAGTATGTCTTTGAGGAAAATCAAGGCTGAAGTATGTGTAATTGGCAGATACTTCAGTATATTAATGCAGATATAAATTATTAAAAGAAATAAGATATATATAAGATGTATATTTTTATTTATGTCTTCTAATACTTAACATCTTTTTAAAACAGCTATGGCACTGGTCATTTCTACATACTTCACTCCTGATTTTCCTAAAAGACATAAAAAAGGAAAATTTTATATATATGTATGTATATACATACACACACATAATGCACACATGTACATATATACACGTACGCAGTATATAGCAAATAAGAGAATTTCATATCTTTACAAATACATTGAAAAGAGAACCACTTCAAACACATGGGTTTTTACAGAAGATCGCTTCTACCTTTATGTGGTGGTCTAAGATTGCTGTCACTTTCTTTGTTAGTTATATTTGAAAGCAGGTGAGTAAACCAGAGAGAAAGATGCCATCTGCCTGCTTCAGGCACAGAAGTAGGGGACGTAGGCAGGTGACACGCAAAGTCCCTGTGGGCCTGCTTATCAACTTTGTTTGGAGGCAGAATCTGGGGAGGTGTCATCTCCAAGACAAGCCTTACTTGGCCACTTCTACCTCCAGTGGCCAGCTGAGAGCTCTGCAGATGTCACTTGTCACACACACCCTTAGATGTGAGCTGCTCAAGGGTAAGGCTGCACCTCACAGCTTGTGCTGTGGCTCAGCAAGGCCGGGTGGCCTTCCAGGGCTGGGTGTCAACCACGTTTGGGCTGACACACAGCAGGAGCCCACCACTGCTCACAACCCGAAATTGGTGCCCGTTTTTGCCCCGATTCTCCTCAATCCCTTTTCAAGTGGAAATTTAGCAAGTCGACTCCTGTAGCATGCATAGTACAATTTGGCTGACAGCAGTTTCTGGCAAAAGAAATAACCAAATTATTATTCAGTCATGGGTTTTTAACAGCCGCAAAGCAAGTGGATGTTAACTAAATGATGCAATTTATTCCCTTCCCTCTTATTGCCAGCTTGCCTATTACAGAGCGACTGCCAGTTTTCAATAAGTGGTACCCAGATGGTATTCGCATGCCGCCCACTTGGTTACAGAGCCGAAGCGGGGAATAACTCGGCAGACACTACAAGCTGTGGGTCAATTGAGGGGGAATGCCTGTTGCTTCACAGTTTTGCATATGTAAATCTGTTAATGTTATGTCAGTATTGTGCGGGCTAAACACAAGCATTGCCTTTCTCTGGGGGCCCAGCTGAACTTGGACCATAGCCCAGTTATGCCGAGGCTCGGAGAGGGAAGCTGCAGCCTGAGGATGCTGCACCACCCGCCTCCCTCCACGCTGCCTCCATTGCCTTATCTGCAGCCCAAGCGGGATGCAGGAAGTGTCTGCCACAGGCCGACTCCATAATAGGACAGGCAGGCCGGGTTTTATGAGCTGGCTGCGGAGGGAGGAGTGTGACTATGTGTCTATTTTTAGGCCAGCCTTCAAGACAGTTCCTTTGGCCCAGCCCGCGCCTGCCTGCCTCGCTCACACTCTCCTCTGTGTGTCTGCCACACTTCTGCTCTCCATTTCATCAACTGCAGATGTGGCACACAGCCGTCTTAGAGAAGTCATGAACTGTGTTGTCTGCACGGCTTAACAGCCAACATCTGCTGCAGCAGGCTGAAGGGAGAGGCAGGGAAATCATTTTCGGGAATGCATTCAAGGGCCTCGACTTAGCCTCGACTTTGGCCTGTGCAGACAATTATTTTACACTAATTGCATCAAGATAACAGCTATAAAAACAAGATTTGAATCACTCTGCCCCCTACCCCTCTTGTGAAAGTTGCAAGTTACAAAGGGTAGTCCTTTTTTTTCTTTTTATTGCGGTTGGTTTCTTGTTCTCGAAAGCTTATTACATTGGGTGCAAACAACAACAAAAATGCCATAAAAAGGCAAGAATCGTAATATGCTTAAGAGCTAAAAAGACCTATGGTGTTGGTTTAACCAATGAAAATATTCCTGCAGGTATTGTAAAATTTATGTGCCATATGAAAAACATTAAGGGTGTTGTTTTTTCATGGAGGAAAATGTTCATTGTTGAGCCATTTTGTAAATTATTTTAATGCTGCATTTCTGCTTAAACCTCATGATTTTGATATATAAACCAGTTTAATGTTTTCTGCACAGACCCCGGCTTTTCTTAAATTTTATATATTGGAAAGCCTGTGTTTGTATTGGAAACTGCTGGTCTCTTTCATATTGAAAATCTGTCTTATGTGGCCCAGTGCCAGGTGGCAGAGGAATAATTTGACCAGAGCTCGAGTGTTGACTTTTGATTCCTGAACACTAGGCAAGACCATGCTCATAATCATACAGGAGGTGGGTTTTTTTTTTGTTGTTGTTGTTGTTTGTTTTATGAACTGGAGTCATTTGACAATAATGAGAATAGCATCTCTGTCATCCTGTACAGAATAATATATTGGTCTGTTCTCAACTTTGCATCTACTTGTAATAGAGGCAATATTGTGTTCAGCGAGTCTTAACTTTTTTTTGTAAATGCTCTCAGAGCAGGTTCTGGTGCAGTACACATTCCAGCATCTCGGATTCTCTGCAAGATTTGTTTCTGTGACATTTTGCTGTATCTGTTGTGCAGCTAGAGTACATGCTTCTCTCCTCACATTTCAAGTCTCTAGACTTTGTTCTGAAGAGCCAGATGGAAGTATGCAGATTGTTTTTATCTTTTGTCCTTCACACTGTAACCTGATCTCCAGCATATCTAGACATCTAGCAGAAAATTTACTATGTGAGAGCAAGGAAATGATTTTGAATATGGACCAGCCAGGAAAGAAGGGGCTCAGGATGTACTTTATCAGAGCAAATCTCTCCACCCGCCTCCTATGCCATTCTTTTTTATTTTTATAAGAAATGATTTTCTGATTAGGGTATTTCTAACTATGCCCAAATAGTCTTCTTCCCATTTAACTTGGGCTGAGAGCTGTAATGGACTGGTGAATTCGATAAAGGCGTAAATACATATGTATTGAAAGTTGATTACCTAAAAATTGAAAGCTTAGAAAAAGTGCGAATTGGTAGAATCATAGAATTGGCAATGGCCTTGTGCTTTAGGCCAGGACAACTTAACTAAAACAAGAGACTTGTCCAAAGTAACGTATCTAGCTTGAGTCAGATCTAGGGCTCGAACCCTGCATTGCCCCATTTGCTGCAGGAAACCAGGCAATGTCAGGCTTTATGATTTGTGGGGGATTTTATGGTAAAATATTTACAGCCTTGGTTACAGATTTCACATTCTTTTAACATGTCCTAAAAAAGTGTAATGATAGTTGTTTCCTTTGAAACTTTGTATATGGGATCAAATTAGTAACTGTATAACATATTCATCACCATGTAAGAGTATAGGACATTTGCTACACTTGAGAGTAAGTGTATAAAGTATGCTTATTTCCATGTTTGTACACAACCTTGGAATCAGGTGACCTGGGTTTCCATACTAACTGTGGCGATGCAGCGCTGTGAGGCCTTGAGGAAGTTACCCTCACGTCTCTGTGTCTGCTCGAGAATAGTCATAGTAACAGGACTTGCCTTGGGGGTCACAAGACGGTAGTAAAATTATGTACACGAGGCACTTAGCACGGTGCCCGTGCAGCACATACAGGGTGCCCGTTCTTAATGAAAGTGTATTATTTTAATTGATTATCTCTTATCCTTGACAACAAAGGAAAGCTGTTGTGGTCATAAATGCCATATTTAGCCTTGGGTTTCAACTTTTTCCTTCTGTAGAGCAGACTGGTGTGTGCTCACCCTGCTTCTCCCCCATCCTTTTCCCGCCGTCTGGCACTTGCTGCAGCATTTCTTGTTTTACCTTGGGGTGTCGTTATGTGTTGTTTACATCATTGTCGAGAGGACCGGTGCTGTTTGCAGGACGCTCAGGTGCTTCCTCTCCTACTGACCCTTATTCTCTTCCTTATCTAGTGATATTTGCTTGAACTTTTTAGCTAGAAAAACTGAAAGATAGCTTGTTAGCTGATGGGGTCCTCACCAAACGTGTTTTCTTGCATGAGAATATTTTGCCTCATTACAGCCGATAATATCTGCAATCCACACCATTAGAACCAACATATGGCTTGAAGAAATTAATATTTAAAGGCGTATTTATTACCTCAAATAGAAAATATACGTTCAGTATTTTCTGCTAGTGCTGAACTTGATTCATTCAACAAGTATTTCTTAAGTATTTCTTAATATGCGCTAGATATATAGAGGGAAGAAGACAGACACTGTCCCTGGCCTCCTGATGCTTAGAGGATGACGTGCATCTTGACAGATTAGATCTCTCTGAAATCGAGCTTTAGTGTTTCCTTTGGTTTCTGTTAGGCTTTGGTCCTCATGTCTCATATATCTACCCATTAGCTTTCTACAATTCCACGTTAAATTTTGTGCTAATAAAAAAGATCTCAAGCAGTTCTATTTATGATAGCATTGGAAACACCAAGGAATACATTTAATATGTGAAGTATAAAACTTGCAGACTGAAAACTTCAAAATATTTTTGAAAGAAGTTAACAGACCTTAAGTAAAGGGAAAGATATCCTGTGCCCATAAACTGGAAGACTTAATGTTATTACCAAAGCAGGACTCTGCAAATTGATCTACAGATTCAGTGCAATCTGTATGAAAACCCCAGGTGCCTTTTTTTTTTTTTTTTGGCAGAGGAACCCAAAATAAGACACTTGAAAAAGGGCAAAGTTGGAGGATTCAAAATTCCTGATTTTAAAACCTACTACAAAGCTGCAATAATAAAGAAAGTGTGGTATTAGAATGAGGATAGAGATGAATCAATGAAATAGAATTGAGAGTCAAGAAATAAATCCTTACATTTATGGTCAATTAATTTTTTACTAAGGTTGCCAAGCCAATTCAATGGAGAAAGAATAGTCTTTTCAAGAAATGATGGTGAGAAAACAGAATATTCATATGCAAAAGAATGTGCGGGACCCCTCCTTCACACACAGTATCTAGGTCGAAGACTTGACTTGAAAGTAAGACCTAAACATATAAAACTTTTAGAAGAAGTTATTGGAATAAATCTTCATGAACTTGGATCAGGCAGTGCTTTCTTAGATAGGAGGTCAAAAGCATAAGGAACAAAGAAAAAATAAATTGGGCTTCATCAAAATTAAAAGCATGGGGCTTTAAAAATAGCACACTATTAGGAAAGCAAAAAGACAGCCCACAGAATGGGAGAAAATATTTGCAAATCTTATATTTGATAAGGGTCTGTTCAACCACTCTTAAAACTCAACAATAAAAAGCCCAATTAAGAGAGATAGTCAAAAGGTCTATATAGATATTTCTCCAAAAACAGATATACAGATGGCAAATAAGGACACAAAAAGGTGTGTAACATTATTAGTTATTAGTTAAATGCAAATCAAAACCATAGGGAGGTCCCACTTGGCACCCACTTGGATGGCTGTATTCAAAGAGATGAAAGAATGTTGGTGAAAATGGAGATGTCAGAACCTTTTTTCATTGTCACTGGGAATGTAAAATAGTTCAGCTGCTTTGGAAAACGGTTTGGTAGATTCTCAAAAGGTAAAAGAATTGCCACATGACCCTAGATGGGTACCCCAGAGAAATGAAATCATCTGTCTGCACAAAAACTTGTACACAGAGATTTGTAGGAGAATTATTTGGAGGCAAAGTGGAGGCAACCCACATATCCATCAACTAATCAATAAACAAAAAGGTAGTTTTTGTGTCTAGTGGAATTTTATTCACAAAAAGGAAAAAAGTATGGAGTCAAACTGTTAACATGGACGAACCTTGAAAACATGGTACTTACTGAAAGAAGCCAGACACAAAAAGGCCACATGTTTTATAACCCCATTTGCATGACAGACTCAGAATTGGCAAACCCACTGACACAAAGTAGTTAAGTGCTTGCAAGGGCTGGGGAGCAACTGGTAATGGGGACAGGGTTTCTTTAGGGGCTAGGAAAAATGTTTTAAACTTAGATTGTGGTGATCCTTTCACAACTCTAGAATATATCAAACTATTCAAATGTACAATTTTCTGGGATGAATTTTATGGTATGTGAATTATATGTCAATAAAAAGACTTCATTCACTCTCTCTCTGAATTTTTGTACCTGTGGATTGAGGCACAGCTAATTATTCTTTCTATCAGCAGGGCTCAGCAGACATTTCCGTAAAGGGCCAGACAGTAGATCCTTCCGACTTTGCAGGCCACTCAGACTCCGTTTTGTCATCTTAGTGCCAAAGCACACCAGAGACAAATTGTTTGTGTTCCAATAAAACTTTATTTGTGGACACTGAATGTTTCCATTTCATGTAATTTTCATGTATCCCTAAATGGTATTGTTATTTTCATTTTTCTCCCTGCCTTATTAGAATGAACGAAATAAACACTCTTACAGCTTGTGGGCTGCCCAAAGCAGGTGGTCAGAGAGATTTGGCCCGTGAACTAATAGTTTCCCAGCCTCTGTGCTGTCACCACTAAAAGCTTTACATATGTTCTGGCAACTTCATGAGGAAGTGCTTGTCCTTGTTCACAGAACTGAACCCAGGTAGCGGTTGCTAGGGCTGGGTCTTGTCCTTGCGGGGTCCCAGAGCCTGTGCTCAGAAACCGCATGCTTCCATCGAGCCATCAGTAGGCCAGGCTGCTGGCTGTGCTGGGCCGTCTGCACCCGGCCTCTGTGCCTGTCTGGTGCTGTGGGTTATCTTGCCTCTTCCAGTCATTCTGGAATGCCTGCCTCCTTCATTCTCTTCTAGCCTTCTTTTCCATATTGCTGTGCCAATACCCACATGGAGCCGGGGAAAAACAAATCCACCACCTTGCCTCCCTTTCAGACTTTCCTCGTGACTCACTCCTTCTGGGAAGGCGATGCCTCAGCCACCTTTTGACCCTAAATCCAGCTGGAACCGAGTGCGTCTTGCTGGCTGCCGGGCTCTGCCTTTATCATCCGCCTTTCGGCAGGCAGATTCATTGTGCACCAATTAAACCTTCTGCGGGGACTATTTCTTTCTTTCTTTTCTTTCTTTTTTTTTTTTTTTTGCTTTAGAGACTCTTTGTTTCATTTAGTGCCCATCACTTGGTTAGGACCTTCAGGGAAGTTAAAACACCAGTGGCACCTTCTGTGTAGATACCGCTCACTCAGACTCTGTGCACTTACGTGCCTTTCCTGGCCTCCATCACCTCTCCTTGGATACCTGCCAGACCTTCCCTCCATGGCTAAGGTGGGCAAAAGGCAGAGGCAGCAGGGCAGGTGAGTCACTTTCACATCTCTGCATTCCCATGATGGTTGCTGTTCAGGACATGTGCTGTCTTTAGGGAAAACGGGACGTTGCATAGAGGATGTCTCTTCCCACCCCATTCTCTGTTACTCTCATAAAGAAACCATCATCACCATGGGTTTGTATCATGGCGCATAGAGAATGTGTTAAATGCGACCATGGAATTTTTCCCACAGAGTGGCAGAAAGCTTAGTAATCCTCTGCTAGGATTCAGTTCATTTCTCAAACGCTCATATGTTACTGTTCTTTATGTGTAAGGATCATCCTTTGGAAGCTTTGTTTTCTGTGCTGCTTTTAAGACAGAGCAACGGCTATCCTCCACCCTCCAAAATAAAAAAATGAAAAAGAAGCAGCAGAAGAAAATAATTTGGAACTGCTTAAGTGATTAATGTAAGCTCTTTATTTGTGACTCATAATGTGGTTCATAAAAGTCCTTCTGACTTTAGTGCTGTTCCCCATAGTGATTTGGATTGTGTTAACTATTAAAATTCAGAGTCTGTACAAAGGTGACCATGTCACTTGCCAGTGGGGTGGAGGGAGGGCAGGTGTTGGAGGTGAAGATTTTGGGTAAGGGTGGCTAGGATGGATGAATTGCATTATTCTGCAATTCTTGGGTCAGAAGTGAATTATTTAAAAGTCCAGAAACTTTCCTTCTTTGGCCTAAAATATTTTTCACATAGTACTTGGAGGGGTTATTTGGTTATAAGGAGCAGGGGAGCATTTGTTGGAGAGATGTAGAGTTGTGACACAGGATCCATGGGGAAATGGGAACTGGAGTCCTGGATGTGAGGCACCTGCTGTGGGTCCCTCTTCTTGGGCCTTAGGTTTTGGCAGTGCTTCACTTCTCTCTCTCTTTGCAGACTGCCCTGACATTCTGCAGATAGCCCCTCCTGACTTCCCCCAAGGGTCATTCTTGGTCCCTGAGATGCTGAGGACAAGAATTCTGTCTCACATTATTCTGTCTGTATAGAATATCGTATTTGCCAGAAGCCTTGGTGCTGCAGGAGCTGGCAGACAAGTTGGTGGTGGGGGGCGGGAGAGAAGGCGTGATGGGCAATCGAAAGATACTCCGTTCATCTTCAGAACCATGGGATGCAGCCACCTGCCAGCGGGAGCAAAACCAGGAAGGGGAATCACCAGGAGCTCGGGCCGCTCCTCCCCTCTGTCATCCCCGTCCCTTGCTGTTCCTCTGTTTCTCAGGCCACAGCCCCCTTGCTCTGTGTTCTGAGCAGACCTGGTAGGTTCTTCTCGGGTGCAACTGCATCTGACCTGAAGGTTGGGTTCACAAGTCAGCACATCAGGTAAAATGTGTTTATAGTTAAAATTTCCCTTGAAAATCTTGGAGATCACCAGTAAGTGAGGAGAGATGTGCACAGTCTGTGGGGCATGTGGGAACAGACACGCAGGGAACATCAGATTCTCTGCTCCTTTCGCTCCAGGGCATTTGCTCCTAATTTGCACTATTAATAAACATATTTTCCTTCCCCCCTGCTCTTCCTCCAAAAATTGGTAGGTGCCTTCGTATTAGTTAAATTTGAATACAGTGTGATTTCACTAGATCTCACTCCCAATTCTAAATTCATTGGGAAGAATTTAAAGGATATGATTGGCCCACTGCGGGCTGTGTACATGTCCTTAGCCCAGTTGTCCCTGGCTCCGAATTATCAGCTACACTCTTTTAACATTTAAACCTTTAATTCAGTTTTGCAAAATAAACAAAAGAAGAGAGAGAAATAAACAAAGAGTATTGGAACAAATAATGGGAATGCAACAACTAAACAACGTCCTGGGAACGTGACAGTTTGAGTCTAGTCCCTGGCTGTGACGAGCTCTTAGATACGGTGTTTGTATCAGGATCACTTGTGTGTGATTTTTAAACTGCATCTTCCCAGTGCATGACCCCACAGTCCCCTGATTCTCTAGAGGTGGAACCTGCGTTTTTAAATAAGGAAACCAAGCGAATCTTATCTGGGCTAAATTTTGAAAATGACTAGTTAAAAGAGAAAAGTATGGGGCTGTTGGAGCAACTTTTAGAGCAGTGGTTCTCAACCTTCCTAATGCCGCAGCCCTTTAATACCGTTCACCCACAGGTTGAGAACTGCTGCTTTAGAGTAAAGCTTCTGTCAGTAATACTAGGGAGAAACAATCAGGTACCTCTTTCTCTGGAACAATTGGACTTAAGGTGCCACCGGGGGTTAGGACATTTTCTGAACTTATTATGTGCTACAATCACCTTACGTTCATTTTTGAGGAAGGTGAACTCTAAATAAAAAGAAATCTTGGGTTCTGTGATTATTAGATTTCGTGAATTTCTCTGGAGGATTCCTTCATAGGAACTGAAGAGGCCCATTATTCATTAAAAAAAAAAAGATGATGTAGCCTAAAATTTGTCTGGAATATGTTTTGCATATCTTCCCAGTTTTGCTATTACCTCTTTAAAAACATCTGGAAAGTTTTGCAGAATTAAAGAGTTGGTGGGGGTAGGTGGGAAATTACACGTAGAACAACAAGTGCTCCTACCTCCTCAAACCATGCAGTTGAATATCCTTTTGTAGCTTTTGATTTGGTAAAAACTTAACTACTAAGAACCTATTTTTGACTGGAAGCCTTATGGGTCATAAACAGATGATTAACACATATTTTGTATGTCATATACATAATTATATATAGATAGATAATTACAGACTGAATTCTTACGATAAAGTAAGCGAGAGAAAAGAAAATGTTATTGGGAAAATCATAAGGGGATATATTTGGTCGTACAATTAAGTTCGTGAACATACCCTAGAAAAAGTGCTACATACTTCAGTGCTGAATCTCACCACGGTGACCAGATGGCCAAGCGGAGTACTTGAAGGTGAACCAGAGTGACATCCAGCAATGAGGTATGTAGCCCTTTTTTCTAGGATGTGTTTGTGAACTTGTCAGTCCTTGTACAGCAATAGCGCTGATGGCCGCTGTTTGGAAAAAGAGTTCCAAAATTGCTTGAAGGGTGGGCTAGGTGTGCGGCTTCCCAAGGAAGGACTTGAAGGTGGTTTTCAGCAATGCGGTAGGTAGTAAACTTCTTCTAGGATGAGTTCGTGAACTTAATTGTCCTACCTCACACTTACCGTTCAGTAAGTGGAAGTGGATCATCATTCAGATCCTCCTCTTCATCATCTTCAGGTTGAGGAGGCGGAGGGGGAGGAGGTTTTTGTCTTGCTGTCGCAGGGGTGGCAGAGGCGGGAGAAAATCCTTGTGTAAGGGGACGCTCAACAGTTCAAACTTTTCGTTGTTCAAGGGTCACCTGTACATACTTTCAGAAGGCATCTTGCCTAATTAACAGTTGTGAAATATTGAAGCTATGGCGTATTTTTATTTCATATTATGAAAGTTAAAGTTACTGATAGAGCTACTGAGTTCTCACCGGGTGCCGCAGAAGTACTATTTGTTAAACCTCGTATGTTAGCCTTAACTTATAGCAGATTGCAAACTCCTTATTTCTGCTTACTGGAGCAAGATGTATTAACCAGGGTCCTATGCTTTGATTTGAATTATTTAAATATGACTCGTTTTCTATTTCTTTCAAGGATAAAGTATATATATCTCCCCCTCTCCTGAAAATGTATGCTTAAAAACAAATTGAGAAGATTTGCTGGGTATGTTTGGAGTGGCCAGTGTAAACTCAGTTGTTGCTTAAGGCACTTTGTGTTCTCTCCGTGAAAGAGAAGGGCGGGGCAGGTGGGAACCGGGAGAAGCAGCTTCCCTTTGCTTTTCCTGCCAAATTCAGTAAAAAAAGTGCCACACCTTCTCTTCATCTCTTCTCTGCATAGCAGGGCATGGATTGGGTGGAGATTTTGGCTACACCAAGAATTTTAATAAACAAGTTATTTTTAAAATTTCCTACCTTAAGGAAACTCAGACTGACACCAAATTAATTTCTTAAAAACTCATTGAAGTGGGATCTGTCTCGCCAACAATCTGGGGTAAAAAAAATAAATAAATAAAAGTGGACATTCAGTGAGTATATTTGATTTGTGGGACCATCCACTTTTTGGTGTTTGAGGTGCTGCATTAGTAGTTTTTTTGTTGTGCTAGCTGGGGCGCGGGGAGGAACTTTAGCAAGAGTGGAGAAAAAGGCTGCCTATAAATTCTCTGGAATCTGGGAGGACTTGAGACTTCATAAAAAAAATAAATAAATAAAAAGGAAGGGTAGAATTGAGCTTGTGGAAGTCACATAACTGACAGTCAGTTTCTTTATAGCATCCTGAAATGTTAGCAAGCCCAAATCATGTAGCTGGGCTATAAATTTCACGTGTCCTCCATTTACTTACGTAATAAGGTGGAGCCACGTAAAATACCATGGTCGTAGGAGGCTCTGTCTCTCTACACAAGTTCGCGTTGCCGGTCAAGGGCTTCCCACGTGGGCTTCAACTTGTTAGCCCATCCTAGTCACCCTTTACCTATCAGAAATGATAAATCATTCCCTTCCTAAACGATCACACTGGAGATGACGCTGTAATGTGACGAGGGGAGCAAAAGAAAACGATGATCCGGAGAACACTGGCTATTGTTTATTCTCCTCCCCTCACAAGGCAGGTGCGTTGTTTGTTTCTTCTTTCTTTTATTCTCTCTCTCTCTCCTCCTCTTCCTTCTTCCCCCGCGTGTTCATCAAGTGGAAATCCCTTGTTTGAACGAAGGGTAGACTAGAAATGCATTGAGGTCTTTTCCTGTTGTGGGATCCCGTTGCTTGCTGTAGGACAGTGGTAGTTTGCAGCGGTAACTAGAGTCGGCAGAGAGCTGAGTAACTTCTTGCTGGAGTCCTGCTGCTGGCGACAGCTGCCTGGGCTGGTGGAATTGGCAGGCCCTTGCAGGTGACCTTGGGAGGTGATACCTTTATAAGTCTCATCTCATCATGGTCCAGGAATTGAATTCTAAGCCTCTGTTTGAACTGGTATCTCCTACTTTGCCTGAGCATTGCTGAGTCCTGGGTCTGGAAGAAATTTTATTTTTCTAAGTGTCCCTCCTCAGAGGTATAGATAGTGGAAATAAGGAGCAAAGATTTTTATGCATATCTGAACTCAGACTTAAACGTAAGGAAGCACAACTAAAACTACAACTACAACTTGTTTCTCTCTTTTTAAATGGAGCTGTGGGAAGAATCTTGGTTACAGTGGCACAGTCTATTTTTGTTTCCACGGTCGGGGCCCGTTTGGGGGCTGAATGGGAAAATTAGTGTAAGTTAGCTCAGCCTTTCTTCCTCTCCCCATTCTGGATGGTGGAGCTTTCTCGAAAGTTTAACCCACCCTTTCGTACACTGTGGAGTCACATAGCCTTGGGTTCTAATCCTAATTCTGCTAGGGTACAGCATATCTTAGATAAATTGCTTCATCTTAATTTTCCAGTTGTCAAACTGTAATAATTGCAGCCATTTTGTTGTCATGATAGTTAAATGAGATAGTACCCAGAAAGGGCTTAGCATAGTGTATACAACACAAATCTAATTAACTGATTTTGTGGGAAATTACCTTTCAGGTAATGCCTCTAATCGGACAGTTCCTCTTCAAATAGGAAAACAGACTATTTTCTCTTACATGCTGTCAACGCAAAAGACTTCTGGTCACCGGAAGGTGTAGGGGTTCTTTCCTATATTAAGTGTCTTGGCCTGTGTAACTATAACAGAATACCTCAGGCTGGATAACTTATAAAGGATAGAAATTTCTTTCTTACACTTCTGGAGGCTGGTAAGTTCAAGGTCAAGGGGCCGTCTTGACATGTCACAACATGGCAGAGGGCATCAGATGGTGAGAGGGCACACAGGAGAGCAAAAGAGGCTGGAACTTGCTGTTGTAACACATCCACTCCCAAGATAACACTTAGTGACTTGGGAAGGCAGTGCCCTCCTGACTTGATACCCTTGGAAAGGTCCCACCTCTCAACACTTTTGCATTGGTGATTAAGTTTCCAACACATAAAATTTGGGCAATGCATTCAAACCTTTGCCCCGACCAATTCTCCAGCACCAGCTGGGTGTCATCTAATTCAGCTCACTTCTGCCTGGAGACGGCATCAGGCAGAGACCCACAGGTTGAGGTCTCAGCCCCACAATACTGTCCCTCTGCAGACAAAGGCCCACTTGTCACCGGTACTGACCAACCAGCTATAGATGGGCGGTTCCCATGACTCCCTTCTTGGGTTCAGTCATTTACTGGAGTGGCTCACAGAACTCTAGGAAGCACTTACGGTGACTGGTTCATTGTAAACAGTATCACAGAGGATACTGATGAACAGGCAGGTAGAAGAGATACCCAGGGTCAGGTAGGTGGGAAGGTGTGCCCAACTTCCACACCCTCTCTGGGCCTCCGCCCTCCAGGCACATCTGTGTCATTCTGAGCTTTTGTCGAAGCTTCCTTATGTAAGTATGACTGATTGTATCTTTGGCCATTGGTGTTCAACTCAACATTCAGCTTCTGTCTTCTCCCTGGAGGTCAGAGGTTGGAACTGAAAATTCCTACTTTCTAATCATATGGTTGGTCCCCCTGCAACCAGTCTTCTCATCCAGGCTCCAGCTGGAGCCCCCAGCTATGAGCATAGAAGACACTTACCCTTTGGGAGATTCCCTGGTTTTTAGCGGCTCTGTGCCAGAAAACAGGAGCAGAGACCAAATACAGTACTTATTTCTTATATAATGTCACAGCGAGTTTGATGCAGTTTTCCAAAGAAGGAAAACGTCTTGAGTAAGATAACACCCACATTAGCACTTACTTTAAAACTTTGATTTAAATTTAAATATCAACACGATGAGAATATTGTTTTGGCTGATCTGTACACGAAGTATTGACATGTACTAATGGGTTCCAGTACATTCAAGATGAAACCTTTCCTTTGATCCTCTAGCTGAAAACTTTTTGGAAAGTGAGGTCAGCACATAACCCAAATCATTAGTTCAATAGGGAGGAGAGTGGTTTTTCAGCCTGGCTGAGTTGCAGAGTCTGATGTCAAGAGGTTTGGTTTTTTTGTTTTCCTTTTTCTGTTACCGAGAAGCCTCCTGTATTGCAATCTAAGTTGTGCCCTATGGATATGGTACATTACTTGGGGCAGAGTTTTGCCTTATGTGGCATTCTCTTTCAAAACCAGAAATGTTTCTCAGTTTAGCATTACTTGTAGTTAAACATTTTATAGTCACCGTTTATTGAAGATACTTTTTTTAGGAATAAGCTAGGAAAGAACACCCTTTTGTCTTCTCTTATACCTGGCCCCTAAAATTATCCACTCCTGTTTCTTCTGGAGCAGTTATCTTAAATGTCATATGTTTTCTATGGCCACTTATCATATCCCTCTTATTTTCTTATTCACATAGTCCAACCCTCGTATTAATTTTGTTTGTCCAACTTCAGTGTTCCTTTAAATTGAATCCTCTTCATCAATCAGGGCAAATGAATCTGAATCACTAAACTTCAAATTAATCTGTGACCTTCCTGTTTCCTGACAATACTGGAGTGTAAACTCCAGCGGTCCACATACTTTGATATTGTGAATAATTTTTGAGGACATTAGAAGGTCAAAGATTATTATTTCCCTGAGTTTGCTTGATGGCAATCACAGCTCTGTAGAAGTCAATCAAGTCTCTTGATAATTCTGTTTAGGTGGTATGTAATTAGGCATTTAAAATTAGTTAAGTGCCTGTTTTGCTATGCATTTCACATTCTCTTTGGGAAGGCATATTTACCAGATGACTTTGGGGACATCTTTTACTTCAGCTTTTTCTTTTCCCCTGAGCTGCGAGTTTGAAAGTTAGGGAATTCTTTCTACTTGTATTACCTGTTTGTCAGCAATTTGCCGGAGTTGTTTTTGTTTAGCACTGAACAAGCGCCGTAAGGTGTACGCACAAACATGTTTTCATAAAGGGAACGAAAAAAGAAACCACAATAGTGCCTGCATTCTTGGGCATCTGTATTTTTAGGTGTGTGGGTATTTAAAAATAAACAACAGCAGCAAACCATCTATACACAAAGTCCCTTTGTTTTTTTTCTGGCATCTCAATGTCCTGAAGACACAGTGGGCTTTTCTCTTTAAATGACCCAAAGTCTGTATCATTATTGCAGAATTGCCATCTCTGAATTAAAACGTGGCATAATGAGCAAATAAATATGACAACCTATAATTTAAAAGGAAACTGATTTATTTGAAATTAAAGTAGGCAATGCAGGAAATACTGTTTAAAAGTTGGAGTAATTTTTGAGTCTCAAACAATAGCTTCCCTTTGGCATTCCATTTTGAGTGCTTTGTCAAAGAGTGAGCTAACGCAACAAGCATACTTTTTTCTCTGTCTTCTCCATGAAAAAAAATCTCATAATTACTTACATTGTAAGGCCCTTTTCTTCTTTAGCCTCTAAGAAGAGGGGCAGAGTGGCTGGATTCTAGTGTCCCTGTGCCCTTTTCATTTGCGTCATACACCAGTTGATGGAGTTGGACTTGAACCAGGTCTATAAAGATCTTGAGCTCTTGCATTTTGTTGACTGTTAGCAGGCCATGCTTTTTTGTTGTTAAAGATCCTGTTGTCACACCTCCAGCTTGGATGCGGATATTGATGTCCTGACTGGCGAAGGACTGAATGAGGGTCACTTGGCCTATCTGAACCTCATCATGGGGCTCCTTCCAGTCTGCTGGGTGAGACTGAGCTTCTGGAAGGCAGGGCTGTGTCTTTCTTAATTTAGAACTCCTTGTTCTTGCTGGCCGATGCTTGAATCATTAGCCATTGTTAACTTAATTAATCTTTGCTGCTCCTTGCCCTGGAGTTGCCTGACAGTCACAAATCACCTGTTGCTGTTTTGACTGGCTGCTGTGGTGTGAAATTGGGATTGTTCTGTGCACAAGCATGCCTGGCTGAGGGGGCAAGTAGGGACTGATACCCTGGCTTGTGTTCTTGTCTGGTCCCGGGCCCTGCCTGCACCAGCCTAGAGGAAGGAGAGCCTTTACAGTTTTTTTTGGCATATACAGTAGTGTCCTTTGCTCACCAGGCCACGAGGGGAACTTTTCCCTAATTCATACAGACACACTCCTGAAGCTTGACAGGTGATGCAACCCACTCCCACAGTGCTATATTCAAAGGTGATTCTGAAGAAATAACCGATGAAAACTTAAGCCCTAAAACCATGCATTTGCTTCATAGAACCCCATGTCTGCTCTAAGATGGCAGCATTCCTTTACCATATTAAATATTTGCCCCCAATTTTTGTTCCTTACAGGTTTCTATAAGATATGCAGTTTCCATTTAGAGTGTTACTCACTACTTCTTTTGGCAAGGGTTGCTTGCGTCTGTTGACATAGTTTTCAAGAGTTCCCTAGACAGAGCACATTCACCTTGTCAGCTGAGGGCTGGCGCCGGGGCCTGATCTCTGGGTTCTGACTTCGTGTGTGTGTTCCCAGGGTCTGTATGTGTGCCTGACGGAGATCGCTGGCCCGAGCTTATCAGTGTGGCGTTAATTTTGATCATTCTCTTGACTGACATCAAGTACCACTAGTATTCTTTATTTTATTTATTTATTTATTTATTTTTATTTTTATTTTATAGAGACAGAGTCTTACTTGGTCGCCCTCGGTAGAGTGCTGTGGCGTCACAGCTCACAGCAACCTCCAGCTCTTGGGTTTAGGTGATTCTCCTGCCTCAGCCTCCCGAGTAGCTGGGACTACAGGTGCCCACCACAACATCCAGCTATTTTGTTGTTGTTGTTGTTGCAGTTTGGCCGGGGCCGGGTTTGAACCCGCCACCCTCAGTATATGGGCCCTACTCACTGAGCCACAGGCGCCACCCCAGTACTCTTTATTTCATTTTATTTATTTATTTATTTTTTGTAGAGACAGAGTCTCACTTTATCGCCCTCGGTAGAGTGCCGTGGCGTCACACAGCTCACAGCAACCTCCAGCTCCTGGGCTTAGGTGATTCTCTTGCCTCAGCCTCCCGAGTAGCTGGGACTACAGGCGCCCGCCACAATGCCCGGCTATTTTGCTGTTGTTGTTGTTGTTGTTGTTGTTGCAGTTTGGCCGGGGCTGGGTTTGAACCTGCCACCCTCAGTATATGCGCCCTACTCACTGAGCCACAGGTGCCATGCCAGTACTCTTTATTTCATTTTATTTATTTATTTATTTTTTGTAGAGACAGAGTCTCACTTTATCGCCCTCAGAAGAGTGCTGTGGCGTCACACAGCTCACAGCAACTTCCAACTCTGGGCTTAGGCGATTTTCTTGCCTCAGCCTCCCGAGTAGCTGGGACCACAGGTGCCTGCCACACGCCCTTCTATTTTTCTGTTTTGCAGTTGGGTTGAGGCTGGGTTTGAACCTGCCACCTTTGGTATATGGGGCCGGTGCCCTACTCGATGAGCCACAGGCCTACTCTTTATTTTTTAATTAACAATTTCTTTGTATTACTTGATTTTCAAAAATGTGAATCATTTTACATTGATTATTATAATTAGAAAATGAATCCCTTGCCCTAAGGAGAAGGAGATCCTAAAAGTAAAGACAAGAGCCCCAGCAAGACCATTAGAGAAGCAGGAAGAGGGTGAGGCCGTTCACAACCTTGTGCAAACCTTCGTCCATGGGGAGTTCCAGAGCTCTCAAAAGTGGGTGAGAATCCCTTGGGAAGTTTTAGACAATATGACTTCCTAAGGCCACACACCTAATTGATTTGGGAAGAAGACCTGAAATCTGTATGTGTATATGTATATGTGTGTCTATATATATATATATATATATGTTATTTTTTGGTAAAGTTCCCTCACTGATTGTCCAGTTAGTGGAACTACTGTCTTTTGTTTGTTTTTATTGGCGGTTAGTGAAAATTAGGAAATTTTTAAAAAATAGGTTAACATAGTTTCATAGCAGCCCATAATCTCTGTTGCCCTCTCTAACCATGGAGGAATAGGTGTTTCATTCAACATTGATGTTTCCCTTTATTCCTAGAGCTAATTTTTTTTTTATCCACCCCAGTTTTGGCAAAATTATGTATCACTTGTGATAATTCATTTTAAAAATTCCTGAGCTGTGTGGCGTACTTTCATGAAAATTCATTTAGATAAAATTAGATATTATTGTTTAATGAGGTGGCATTTCAATTTGGACCTTGCATCAGGCATATACCAAGAGTTTTTTATGGAAGAGTTAGGTTCATTTGAGTAATAAAGGCTGAATCATGGGGACTTTAATTCTTAATCGCTGTGAGGATTGTTATCTGTGGGATGTGAGCTGTCTTAGTGGTATTCAATCAAGTGTCCACTTAGCCATGACTGGAAGTAATTGCTCCCAAGTGGGCCACACGGTGACCTGTTAATACTCGCTTTGACCCTGTGACCTTGTCTGCCCCATTGTTTAGGATTTTATAGCAGGCAAGTCTGCATTTCTGTGGGGTCAAGTAGATATCTTGAGGTCAAACATTTTCTGATTACTGCCTTGTCCACATTGTAACTCGACTAGAAGCTGTTGCATTGTTAATAGTTGTTGCTTTATAGTAGAACATGAACAGTTTGAAAATTGTCTTCCTAGCCTGCATGTAAACAGTTTAATATTTTACGGAAAGAAGTTCATCTTGTAAATTAGGTATGAATAATACATTTGTAATTACTCCTTGTATCTTTAAACACTTGTGTCTTAATTGGCTTGCTTTTTTTTTTTTTTTAATGCATTTGCATTTGCTAGCAAGTTAAAATTAACTACTGTTAGAGACCCAGCAAAGTGAGGGCAGAGTATTGAGTATCCCAGGTCACACTTGTTGAGTTTTGGGAAGGTGCCTTCAATCATTCTTTTGAACATTGGCTGGTTAGTGGGGCTGGTTAGGGGGGCCCGTGTTTGCTACACCTTCTAGAAAAGTTTCTGTGTAGTCACTCACAGAAGCCTAAGAGTTTGAGGTTGCTGTGAGCTATGATGCCATAGCACTCTATTGAACGTGATATATGGAGACTCTGTCTCCAAAAGAAAAGAAAAATTGGCAAATAGTGAATTTAGAATGTCACTTAAGGTGACTTGGGATATCACCCCAAAATAAAACATTCATCTTATGGAGAAAAATTAAGTGACTTCTCCAACTGTTTTGAATGTGTTACTCAGTATATTGGCATGTTGGCTGCTGCTGCTTAATCTAAAGCTAAAATATTTAGGTATAATTTGTCTTAAGAAAGAAAGCCTCAATAGCTAGAATATTCCGGGTAATCATTTATCACTCCTTCATCCAGGGTCTCATCCCACAGAAGAAGAGCATAGCTTACTACACAAATTATTGTCACGCACCCTCCCCTCCACCCCCTGGCTAAACAACAGGAAGTTATTGTCTCATGGTTCAGGAGCCTAGAAGTCCAAGATCAAGGTGATGGCAGGGTAGGCTCCTTTCAAGGGCTCTAAGGGAGAATCTGTTGCATACCCTTCTCTTAACATCTCTTGGCTTGCTGGGGATCTTTAGTGCTCCCTGGCTTCTGGGAGCATCACCCTGACCTCCACCTTCTTCATCTTCATGAAGAGTTCTTTCTGTTTGCACGACTCTGTTCCAATCTCCCTTTTTTATAAAGATACCAGCCATATTGGATGAAGGTCTACCCTACTTCAGTACAACCTCATCTTAACTGATTATATCTGTAGTGCTCTTGTTCCAAGGAAGGACACATTCTGATCCACCTTCTCTTCTTGCTCAGCTCATGTAGTTGAATTTGGGAAAGTTAAATTTGTAAGTAAACCTGCAGTCCCCAAGCCCTGGGTACTGGGTCACTCAGCAGGAGGTGAGTGGTGGGTGCAAAGCTTCATCTGTGTTTGCGGCCCCTCCCCATTGCTCACGGCACTGAGCTCCACCTGCGGTCACATCAGGACAGCATTAGATTCTTACAGGAGTGCCAACTCTACCGTGTATGAATGTGTGAGGGACCTAGGTTGTGCACTCCTTCTGAGAGTCTAACAGCCCTGTGGAAACATTATCTTCCACGAAACTGGTTCCTGGTGCCAAAAAGCTTGGGGACTACTGGTGTCAACCTTGTGACCCCTGAGACTATTATGGAATATAATGCAAAATCTGTGTGAACTGGGGAGAAAACCATGGTAAAGAAGCATGCCGTGTGTCTCTCTGACTCTATGCTGGTCCCTCCTGGCTTGGGCCCACCACGTCCCCACGTGCGCAGTAGGTCGGCCCGAGTCATGGGTCAACTTCCCTCCAGTACGATCTCAGTGCATGACTAACAGAGGCTGGCAGGGGTCTGGAAGATTCTGGGTTATGGTCTCAGTGCTGACGCTCTGTAGTGCCACCTGCTATATTTGGCTCAGTTATAACTGAATCTAACCCTCACAGCCAATCTGGAAGGTGGCCAGGGCCTGTTCCATCTTAGGGACAGGGAGGCTGAGCATCAAGAAAGTCATTTCCCTTGCTTTGGGTCACGTTACTAATTCAGGATTGAAGCTCAAGCCTTTCTGAATGTGGAGCCTGTTTTCTTTCTGTCTCTCTGCCTCTGTCTTAATAAGTACCCCATTTCCTAGCTTCTCTTGAAAAACACCATCACAGGAAAAGGAGTCTGGTGGTATTTCCTGTCTTTGGGTCTGTCTGTCTGTCTCTCTTTTTAAACAGAGTAGAGTTTACCCTGAGAAATACGAATATTACAGAGAAATAAGTTCCTCTAGATTAGATGTGCTAGCATGGACAGACGAGCCCAGGGGCCTTTGCCTTTGGTATTGGACAGCGGCCCGCTGGCAGCTCAGTTGCTGGTGCCAGCGTCTCTCCTGAAACTCCTGCCAGGTCCAAGGGTTTGCTTGCAATTGCTGGTGCGTGGCATTTGGGATGTTTGTGGGTGGCTGTTTTTTATTTTGATTTTGTTATCTGCCCTTTGTAGTGGTAACTCTGGCATCATTTCTTGCTGCTCAGATGTTCCGCGGCTTTCAAGTGAAGAGATTTGAAAATGTACCAAGTCAGAGGGCTTCATAAAAAGTTTGGTGCCTTGAAGCCAAGGCCCAGCTTTTTTGAAATCATTGGTGATGTGCTAAAATGTCCTCCAGGCCTTTCCCCATGTCGTTCCCCTGCCTGCAAGGGAGGATGTAGAGTCTGAAGCCAACGAAGAGGGGCAAGCACACAGCCTCACCCTGTTGTTTCTGTGGGAGAAGTGTTAGTTGGCTGTGGCCAGATCTCTTCTCCTCTTATCTTCCAAAGAAATCAGAAAATTAAAATTAAAAAATGTTTAATCTTGACTATTAAATGTTGGAAACTGAATGAAAACAAAGTCCATCTAGTCTGGCCCAAGCAAAACACTTCTTTAGAGCACATTTGGTTCTCGGGTCATTGATTTGCAGTGTTAGGCCTAAAACAGCTTCTGCTCTCTGCCCCTTTCTTGTTTTCGTTCCAGATTACAGTGTAAATATCAGGTATCTGAACAGCCTCCCCTGATTAGCTCTCTGTCCCTCCACAGCAGAACCTTCTCTGCTGCTGTCATGTACCTGGACGCCTTTCCCTGGACTTAATCATCTTTGTACTTCTCTGCCATGCTCCTGGACTCTGGCACCTTCCCCATCGTGACCATGATCTTGGCACACAGTAGGTGCACTGTGTGATTGCCA
Source organism: Perodicticus potto (assembly GCA_963574655.1). Classification (NCBI taxonomy): domain Eukaryota; kingdom Metazoa; phylum Chordata; class Mammalia; order Primates; family Lorisidae; genus Perodicticus; species Perodicticus potto. The sequence continues at coordinate 16,269 of CAUYRH010055591.1, read as the reverse complement.
AGTGGACCTCGGGTGGCAGCGAGGAGAAAAGTCCTCATTTCTCACCTGGGGTGTTTTTCATTCTATTCTCATTTGCATATGTGCTGCCTGGCATGGATGGAAGGGAGACAGGTCATCCTTTTGTTCTCAGATGGCAACTGTCATTGCTGATTATGCCTTGTGACTTTACCTGAGTTGCTTTAGAGAAAAAAATAATAAATGTCATAGAGATTGCAATTGACTTGTCAGTGCCAACCTGTTTTGGCTTTCAGAGGCTAAGTGGAGACACAAGACCGACGGGTTTCTGATACACACAGTTCTCGGCTTACTCATTCCCTCACTAGAACAGTTTAGTTCTGAAGCTGTTTTCTTGAGGGCAGTCTCACGCTGACATTTTTCAGGCAACTGCTATAGCATTTTGTTGCTGTGCTGGGAAATGTAGGGGGAAGAGGCCCCCTTATATCCTTGTAAAGATGTCCTCAAATCTGACCTTAGTGACAGACACAGACACTATTTCTAATGAGCCACCAAGTGGTTCTCATCTGAAATAATTCTGCAAGGATTCCTGTGGAGTTACACAAGATGGGCTTTCCCTCCTATCTGGAATGAGAACATTTAAAGGGGTCAGCCAGTTTCATGCTGGGAAGTCATTCTGCACATATGCTAAGAAATGGATATATGTTTTTAAAAAACGTGAACTCTTTTCCATCATTGGAAAGGAATGTAAAATGATCTATTTTTCAAAAAGGTGTAGAAATTGATGAGGCAAACAGAAGTTTGAGCAGTTCATTTATAGGTTAGAAAAGAACATGTTCTGTGTTTCAGACACTCATAATAAGATGAAGAAATGTCCCAAGATAATTGGGGAGACTCATGGATTTAATAGAGAATGTTATGTGTGCACTCACGCCCCTTCTTCCTTCTTCCTTTCTGCCCATCTGCCTGTCTCTTTTTTTCTTTTGCTTTTTCCCCTCGTACTCAGTGGTAGAAGCTTACCTAATTGTAATTTTAAATCAAAAGATTGTTTGGTCACCTACTCGATTCTTAGTTGGAAAACTGTGTCTCAAGAATGTTTTGACATGGTTTTGCCTCATTTCACACAGCCCCTGTATGGCAGGCATTGCATTCAGGAGGAACTGGCCCCCACATTTCTGGGAAAGCATTGTGAACTCTGGAGAGAACAAAGCGTTTGCTTACACCCCATTGGAGCTGCCAGGCACCTCTGCAGAGATTCGGCAGCCAGTGAGCATTTTGTTGTTCAAAGCAACTTTCCCCACAGTATCAGGAGGAATGGCTTTTAGCTTGTTTCTTTAAGGCATCCCAAAGACTTAGTCTTCAGTTGTTGTTGTTTTTTTTTTTTTTAAGTCAAAGAGTAGAATTAAATTTACTCCAACTTACATAAATATCGTAAATATAAATATCTGCTACATGGAACCTGGGATACCATGAGAAAACAGTGACGGAGAACTCAGAAGGAGCCATGCAAGAATGGGTAGAGGTGGGGCCTTATAAAAAGGTCTGTGACTGCCCAGGAGAACTCTGGTCTGGTTATCAGAAAGTTAGGAGGCTCTGTGCTTCAGCATCCAAGGTAGGGTGAGACTCGCTCATCTGCGTGGCTGAGAATAGGCCTTGAATCTGACATCTGAGCTAGGGGACCTTTCTGTGAAGCTGTACTAGGAAAAGTTTCTTCAAGAACAAGTTTTACTTCTCCTCGTATCCCCAGCCTTCTCGGAAGTTCCTGTGTCTGTCTGTTCATACATTCCTTTACTCCGTGTTTGTTGCACAGCCACCTTCGTGTGTGCAGAAACTCCACCAGTCCCTTCTCCTCATTGCGCCCCTGTTGCTTTGCGTAGAGTCTGACATCTACTAGAAGTTGATTAAATGTTGATAGAATTGATTATAAGGTCACAGAGGAACAGGAGGTGTGTAGTTCAGGCCGTGGTAAGCAAAGCCACGGATCTTTAATGGCTCAAACCCAGCAGATGTTTTTCTCCTAACTGACAGAGCCTCTCTTGCCAGCTATGATTCAAGTTCTCTCTCTCCTTCCATTCTGCGGCTCTGCCATCTTCTATGTGCGGTTTCCACGTTGGACAACTGGGGGAAGAGACCAAGGAGGCTCTCACGTAAGTAAAATTTTATGGACCTGTCCTGGGAGAGTAGTATATGTCATGCATTCAAATATTCCCTTTAAACAGGAGAAAGTATTCAGAAGAGGAGGAGAATGGGGCCCAAACATTACTTGTGAATTTATGCTCTCTTAGGGAACTAGATTATAATTCCCTAGAGGGCAGGGACAGTGTTTTCTATATATTCTTATCTTTCATGGCATTTCTCACATTTCTCAGCAAATAACAAGAGTGGGAAGGTTTTTGGTTGACTGACCTTGAGCTTGAGTTTTCCCATCTGTGGAAGAATTCTGTTTGCCTAACAAGGGCAGAAATTTGGAGTCAGGGAATCTTACTGCTGCCGGTGATCTTGATGAGATCATCTGATCCAGCTGGCTGTTTGTATTAATTAATTTCTTCAAGTTCTTAGCGAGATACATGTGCCTAGAGAAAATGCAAAAGAACACTGTGAAATGTCCAATCAGATTTTCTTGGGTTTCCCCAAGAAGTTGTTCATTAAGAGGATAAGTTGACAGTTTTTCACTGGCGAGAGTTTATTACTCTAATGTACTTACTAGAGGTTGATCTACTGAGGGAAAAGAAACTACCATTTCTCAAATGGCTACTGAGTGGACTTAACATCTCGGGCAGCATCCAGTGTAGGGGAGAGCTGATACTGACACACAGCCGCCCGAGGAATATGACTCAGGTCAGAGGAGATAATCATTCTGTGCAGGTAACATTAGCTCTGGACACTTTACCTCATGCTTTTTATCTTTGCAATATCCCAGCGTGTTTGTTTTCCCATCTTACATTTGAGGAAACTGAGGCCTGGTGGGGATAAGTAGTTTGCCCGAGGTAACCTAGCTAAGTAAGAGGAAGAGCTGGAGTTTGAAGGAGGCAGCCTGCTGAGCCAGGACTCAGCAGAAGAGAACACGCTCCCCTCTCTTCCGATGCACCCATAAGACTTTTAAGGTGAGAAGTGTTATCATCGGTTCCATGTTCCTAGAATGCCGGCCCTCCTCTGCGAAGGATTGGATGAAAAATCTTGATTTGATTGGCCAAGTTGCTGTGGTGGTGGTAAAATAAACATCATTCCACTGACAATTATTATAATAGACATTTCCCTGACAGTTAATAAAGTGGTATAGAATACTACTTGATAATATAATCCCTGTTGCCAGTTTGGCTGCTAAACCCAAGAAACCCCTGGGCAATGGTAGACAAATGCTTTCTTGCATTGTCACTTACTTAAGTCATGTCACACATGACTAGGCAGCATTTCCATCATCTGAAAGCATTTGCTTATTGCCGTATGGATGTGGACTTGTAGACGTGTTGTGCTTGTTGTCTGTGTTTTGCATAGCCATGTCTGGGTTTTCTTTCTTTCTTTTTTTTTTTCTCCTAGTAGATCACCTTCATTGTGGGTTAATGTTTTTAGCAAAAGTAAGATATAATATTTTCATCCTCCTTTCTGGCTAATTAAAGCTCTATATTAAAGAATACAGAGTGAGATGAATTCCAGTTACTTTCTCAGGACCAACTCATGTGGCTGACTTCATTTCCCAATTGGAAAGCCATGCTTTTCTCATGTAGCTGTTTGGAATTCACAGAGAGCAAAACATCACACACAGCTCTCTGACAGGTGAAACGTGCGTGGCACTGGGTGGGTGCTCCATGTACGGTGTGTTTGTTGAATGGCTGAGTGAGTGAATGGACAGAATAATGAATCTTATTCTGGTTACTTTATTTCATTTTCTCAAAAATAACGAAAATAATATATTTTTTAGTGAAGTTAGGATACAGAGTATGGGCCCCTTTATCTTCTTATATAATTTGAAACTTATGTAACAGTTGTAAGAATTGCATAAGGAATTCCCTGTGCCTTTTAGCCAGATTTGCTGATTGATTACACTTAGCTCCATTTGTTTATCATTCTTTCTCTCTCCCTTTGTCTCTCTTGCTTTTGCAGACATATTGCCAGATACGCAAACACTTGTAAGATCGCATATAATTTTCCTAAATCATTTGGAAGTTTAAAACTTCAAACACCTTTACCATACAATACATTCGTGTGCATTTATTTCCTAAGAAGGCCATTCTCTTACGTAACTACAGTACGGTGATCAAATCAGAACTTTAACATTGACACAAGACTGTTGTCCTCAGATAGTCGTTTATAGTGGTTATTTTGTTCAGCCCAGGGTCCAAAACACGGTAGGTCATGCATTGTATTTAGTTGTCATGTCTCTTGTATAAGTTTGTACTTAATGAACATCTGACTAAAGAAAATCTATTACTGAATCTCAAAAGAGCTACACTGGTCATTAATCCATTTTTTTGTGTGTGTGGCAGACAAAACAGTTTTCTAAATATCAAGGAGAGAGGGTATTCTGACCCTTTGTTCCTTCCTTAAAAAGATGAGGGCCTTTGTTTTGTTATGTTTTTGCAACTCTCCTTAGTAATGAGACTCACTACCCTAGTAGAAGAAATATTTTTGCTTGAGTTAAACCAGTAAAGGTGAGCTAGATATAAATGCTAAGTGCTGCTTTCTTCACAGTGTTCCATTCTTGAGTTACTTTTTTTCTTTTCTGTCGCAAACAGTGCACAAAAGTCTCTCTTTTCCCCCCTCCCTTTCTCTCTAGACCTCTTTAATTTCACAATGGGACTTTGCAGTAATGTTAGATTGGCTCTGGCAAAGGCATTTTGATGACCCCTGTCTCCGATCATTATAGTAACTAATAAAAGCTTGAAAATGACTGTTAACCCTGCAAGCATGATTCCAATGACTTGCGGTGAGCTCAGCTGTATAAATATGCAGGGTTTTTTTGCTGTGTAAATTTTGATCAAAGGGAAATGCGTATACCATTTAGTTGAACATTTCTTTTAAATTTAATCACGTCTGAGTGTAAAACAACAAGCAGAGGTAAAACGACACGGGAAATGTGAGTGCAAGATTCAGAAAGAAGGGAGGTTGCTGGTCTGCATAGAAGCTTTCCGTACCACATCCTGCGAAGCATTTTGGTTAGATGCAGAAGGTGTGAGATACATGACATTAATACTAGAGCCCCAGTTATAGCTTTGACCAAAAGCAAGATGGCAGGCCTGATAGAGTTGTAAGAGGGTCCAGAAATGCCAGTTTATATCAAGGAGAACGGTGCTTTGTCCTAAAATTCACAAACTAAACTTTTGGAGTTAAAACTTAAAAGCAAATAGTAATGTTAATATTTTTCTTTTGAAATTTGCCTGCTGTGAGTCTGATTAATTTTTATTTAATAACAGTTTTTACATTTTTGTGTTTTAGACATAGGGTCATTCAGATAAGGGCACAGTGGCAAGATCATAGCTTACCGTGGCCTTAAACTCCTGGGCTCAAGTGATCCTCCTGCCTCAACCTTCTAAGCAGCTTAGACTATAGCTGGCTAATTTTTCTTTTCTTTTCTTTCTTTTTTTGGTGGAAATAGTATTTTGCTATGCTGCCCAGGCTGGTTTTGAATTCCTGACTCAGACTCCCAGAGTGCTGGGATTACAGGTGTGAGCTACCATGCCTGCCTAGTTTTGTGCCTTTTAAACTGTATTTTTCTCATCTTCCTCCTGGGTGTCTTGTTCTTTGGTAAAAAAGATCATTGGAAGAAGGGTGATAAAGGATGCTTCAGCCCCTTGCTGCAGCAGTCCCCAACATTTTGGTACCAGTTTCACAGCAGAGAGTTTTCCACAGACTAGGATGGTGGTGGTGGTTTTGCTACGAGTCTGCAAGCAATTGATTTATGATGATCTCTGTGCAGTCAAACCTCTGATAATGATAAACCATCTGTATTCGCAGCTGCTCCCCAGTGCTAGCATCACCACCTGAGCTCCACCTTGGATCATCAGGCATTAGATTGTCATAAGGAGCTCGCAACCTAGAGCCCTCGCACGCGCAGGTCATATTAGGGCTTGGGCGCCCATGAGGGTCTGATGCTGCCACTGGTCCGATAGGAGGCGGAGCTGAGGCGGTGATGTGAGGATGGAGAGCAGCTATAATTGCAGTCAAAGCTTCCTTGGTTCACCTGCTGCTCACCTCCCGCAATGTAGCGGAGTTCCTAACAGACCACACAGCAGTGCCAGGCCATGGCCCAGGGGGTGACCGAAGCCTTACTGAGAGTGGTATGAGTGAGCTGAATTGGCAGGCTGTGCCTGGGCCCAGCAGTCGTGAGAATTGAGCTGCTCCCCTGGTCTGCTCCCTCTGCAGGTCTCGGAACAGTGGTGTATCTGCTGGGGATCCACCGAGTGTGGACAAGCCCCTTTTTCTCCTTCTCTACACAACACGTCCTTCTCTACAGGGGAGGGAGCCTTCTCAGAACATCCACTTCTCGATTTCTTTACCTGTTCAGTCATTCTCTGAGCAGAAATTTACTAAGTGCCTGTTTTGTACCTGACCCTGTTTAGGCATGTGGGGATAAATCAGTGAACAAAACAAATCCTGGCCATGTGGGTGCTCATATTCTTGGGAGAGAGAGAAAAGGGAGAAAGACAGACATCATAAGTAAGTTATACATGCTCATGGCATGTTGGAAGGTGTATGCAGAGAAGGACCAGCAGGGAAGGGGCTTGGCAGTGCTGTGCAGTGAGGGTGGTATGTGTGCCAGGCCATGTGGCCAGGCAGGTGTCTTTAAAGGTACTGCTTGAGCAAGGACTCTAAGAAGGGTTGGGAGTTAGTCTATAGACCATTCCAAGGAAATGGAACAGTTAACCGAAGGCCCATTGGTAGGAGGATACATCTTGCATGACTGAGAGGCATCAGAAGACTTCCATGGCCATGGGAGATGAACTGGAGTGTGTGGTGGGGGAGACAGGCTCTGGGCGCTAACTGGGGCCGTGCTATTAAAGGACTGTTCAAAGGCAGAATAAAATACACGGATGGGTCTCTAAGCTAAATGTTTTATTTGGGAATCACAGAATTGTAGTTTGGGTCATACACACAGAGCGGGATGATCTTTGGTGTATCTGAAAAAAGCTTGATTAGACAGAGAAACGTTAAAGGTTGTTTTGAGAGAATGCCTGTTGATGCTAGAGAAGCTTCTGGGAGCTGGCAGGCTCGGAACAGTGAGTGACAGTGGTCAGTAAAACTAGTGTTAGAGTTGTGGCAGGCCGTTTCAGCAGCTGTTAGGTGAAACTGGTCTTACCGCAGGCATTTTCAGCAGCTGAGTTTGCAGAGTTAAATTTTGGAGAAGTAATACAGGCAGTCCCCAGGTGACGGACAAGATAGGTTCTGTAGGTTTGTTCTTATATTGAATCTGCATGTAAGTTAGAACAAGTACATTTAGCTATTACCTATAATAGCCTGTGTTCATAAGTATGAGTCATAATTGGGTATTTGTAACTCGGGGACTTCTTTAAGTAGCCTCTGTTTGTAAGTGCAAGTTGTACATAAGTCAGACATTTGTAACTTGGGGACTGTCTGCATGTGCCTGAGTTCTTTTCCCCTCAAACTCCTGACTTTGGTTTTGGTAGATGAGCTTTGACCAGAATGACCATTTCATATAATCAGCTTTCATACCCTGCATCCTCCACGTCCTGGTGCCAGGGTAGATGTTGATCTGATTTAAATTTCAAGAGGATCCCTCTTGCTGTTGACAACAGACCACCAGTGGGGTACAAGAAGGAGCAGGGAGGCCTGCTAGGAAACTTGTATAATAATCCTGGGGTGAGATGGTGATGCTCATAAGCAGGAGGTTGGTAATGAAGGTGGGGAGTAGTGGTTACATTTTAGCTCTGTTTTGAATGTGGATTCCATGAGATTTCCTAACGGAATCAACGTAGGATTTGAAAGTCAGATATGAGTCAATATTGACTCAAAGATTATTCTTCTGAGTGTGACTGGAAGGAGATAGGTGCCATGGACTGCGACTGTGAAGGAGGTGGGCAGGGCCTGCTCTAGGGGGAAAGCTCAGAGTCTGGACTTGTTGAGTCTGACATGTCTAGATATCCCAGAGGGCGCCCAGCCAAGGAGGCAGATAGACACCCACATCTGGAGTCCAGGGCAGAAGCTGGGCTGGCCTGGGGGCCCGGAGGAGTCAGAAATGACTAGTAACTGTCGCTAGCACCGATTGTTTTCAAGTTACCCTAAAACTGGCCCACTGACTAATCAGAGACCTTCACATGGCTGCTAATTCTGGGTGTTCACTGTCAGGGAGCTGCGCAGTTTAACTATTGAAGATGGCGTGTGTTCTGTGCACTGAGGGTGAGCTCTCCGGGTCACAGAAAGCCTGAGATAAACTCAGACATGGAGACTGTGGCAGTTGGGGCTGGGTACAGAGTGTGGGGCAGAGTGAAAACTAGAATCTGAGTCGGTGGCTCCCTGTCTGTCCTCTTTCTGCTCTACTGGGTTTGGGTTTGAGGAGACATTCAAAAAGGAATAATCCAACACTTTTGCTTTTATCCTTCTTTTATCACCCAGGAAAAGCTGAATGCATTCTAGAAATAGGAGGACTGCTATTCCTTTTCTCTCTTTTTTTTTTTTTTTGAGACAAGAGTCTTGCTATGTCATCCTCAGTAGAGTGCTGTGGCATCACAGCTCCCAGCAACCTCAAACTCTTGGGCTTAAGAGATTCTCTTGCCTCAGCCTCCCAAGTAGCTGGGACTATAGGTGCCCAACACAGCGCCCAGCTATTTTTTGGTTGCGGTTGTTTAGTTGGCCCAGGCTGGGTTCGAACCCACCACCCTTGGTGTATGTGGCTAACGCCGTAACCACTGTGTGGGTGCTGAGCCTTCCTTTTTTATCTTAAATATGTGCTCTTTGAATGTGTCTTCAAGAGGAGCAAAGTAGACTATTCAGGAACATTCCTGTAATGCTTTTAATAACAAGGCAACAAAGTTAATAGGTAGGGGAAGCGGTTGCCTGTGGTGGCTCATGCCTGTAATCCCGGGACTTCGAGAAGCTAAGGTGGGAGGATCACTCAAGGCCAGGAGTGTTAGACCAGATTGGGCAACATAGTCAGATTCCTTTCCCCAGCTCTTGAAAAGAAAAAATTAGCACGGCATGATGGCATGTGCCTATATAGTTCCAGCTACTTGGGAGGCTTAGGCGGAACAGGAGGATTGCTTCAGACTGCAAGTTTAAGGTTATAGTGAACTTCGATTCTACCACTCCATTCCAGATGGGTCAAACTGTTTTTTTTTTTTTTTAAGTGGGTGTGGGAAGGTTAGGGATTGATTTTTAGATGGAAATTTTGTCCTCTCTGTGTCTCCGGGAGAGAGAGGATGTGGCTCCTTTGGTTTTTGCCTTCCTTATAGGATATGTGTGCTCTTGGATCTTCTCCTGGGAAGGAGCCCAGGCTGTGCTGTCTGTCCCTAATCCAGATAAGAGGTCTCCTAGGGACCAGGGCATGACCTTACCCTTAGGCAGGCCCTATACCTGTGTCTCAGGCACCACTGGGAGGCAATATAGCACAACTTCAACGAGGTTCCTGTCTTGGTTTCTCTACATGATTGCTTTGTGATCTTGAGCAGGTGACTTAACATCTCTGAGCCGTGGTTTTCTCATTTGTAAAAGATACGTTCCTACATCAGAGCGTTGTTGTGGGGAGTGAAAGGAAGGAATCTGTGTCCAGGGCTGAGCACCGTGCTTGGCACATGGTAAATGTTGACTGCATGGCAGCTGTCACCAGCATTGTCATCGCTGGCAGTTCCCCTCCGTTCCCACCTGAGGCTTAGGCCAGTTTTGTGAAGATGAATTTAGTTTCTAAAAAAGATGTGCTAATTGGATTATTACATTTTCATGTGTTTACATCTATATATACATGCATGGCTTTGAAATCTACACATGAATATATTTATCCATTCAAGTTTCTCTTTTAAAAATCTGTAAGTTATATTTTTGAGTCATTGAACCATGAAGAGATTGTTTTTCAAAAAAAGATTGCTATAAGTGATCATTATGTAGGCCATCAAGATGGAGAATAATGTAGAAATGGAAGTTAAAGAAAAAACAAAAAAGGAACCCAGTGTGTTAACACAGGGCCACCAATTGAGCATGTGTTTCTGTAACTTGGGAATATTCAAAACTGTTGGCATTGGGCTGCATTGTTCAGGCTTGGATGGCACAGGCCAAGCTGTTCTGGGTTGGGGGTAAATATTTTTTTGATTAATTCTACAACTTGTAGACCTATAATCAGGAGTGGTTTATCAGCAGCTTTTCAGAATCTGACATTCCACATGGAATGCCCCAATGGAGGAAATTTAGCACTCTGTGAATGCTTTTACAGTTGAATTCCACACACATGAATTATGACAAGTGAGGCTGACTACACTGTGGTTTGTTGTGTCTGGTCTGGTTCCTACTTTTAAAGTTGCAGTTGCATTTGGTCATTTGAAGCTTATTTTCACAGTCTGGGCAAGCCAGCAGGGTCCCGGGGCTCTGCAGGGGACAAAAACCGCCAGCCTTTAAGCCAGAGTGCTCAGTAGATAAGCATTTCAAGACTTCATTGCATCATACAAAAGGACTTATGGGCTTATTTAACATACACTATTTGACTTAATTTAGATATTTAATGGAAAGAAAAGCCTTTTATTATCACCAAAGGAAAGAACTGCCAAACATTGTGAGGCTCAGCTGAAATATTATAACGGATGTACAGAGCGCAAATATATTTCACTGCCTTACATAATGGGGTGTTTAATAATAGTTGTTTCTTTAAATTTAGCACATGTATCTCAGACATTTGCACTTTGTAAATTATATGCCGTGGTTCGAGAAACTTGGCTTTTTTTAAAGAAAATTTGTTTTAATGAGGTATGTACTGATTTTTAAAAATGACCTTCAACTTTGATTTATATTTATGAGTCCAGATTGCGGAGTTTATGCCAGGAATGAACACTTTCCATCCTGAGTTTTTACAAACATAAATGTGAGCAGTGGCTGGCTCTGCTGACCTGATTGGCCAAAGTGTTGTTGAACATCTCACTTGAGAGGCATCAGTCCCCCCTTGAGAGGCATCAGTCCCCTTTGAGAGGCATCACTCCTCCTGGGGACTGGGAGGAATGGGGTATCACCTACCACACTAGGGGAGAGATACACATGGGTGTCTAGGTGAGAGCCTTCTATCTCCCGTACCTGTGTGCTTTCATCTTCCTTAGGAACTGCAGTGGCTCAGGTTGCCAAACCCAGGATCAATGGATTCTTTTTTTTTTTTCTTTAGCGACAGTCTTGCTCTGTCACCCTGGGTAGAGTGCCACAGCATCATCATAGCTCACAGCAACCTCAAATTCCTGGGGTCCAGTGATCCTCCTGCTACAACCTCCAGAGTAGCTGGTACTATAGGTGCGTGCCACTGTGCCTGGCTAGTTTTTTCTGTTTTATGGTGGAGATGGAGTCTCACTCTTGTCCAGTCTGGTCTCAAACTCCTGACCTCAAATTCTTCTTCCTTCTTAGCTTCCCCAAGTGCTAGGATTATAGGCAAGAGCCACCATACCTGGCCATGTGATCAACTCATTCTTAATTTGGCGTCTCCTATACTTCCAGGAGGTAAGGAGGTGTTATGCGTTGATTTATGCCCCCTCCCCTCACTGCCCATGAAGTACTAACCCCCCAGTACCACAGAATATGGCTGTATTTGGAGGTAGGGACTTCCCAGTGATAGCCAAATTAAAATGTATCAGGTCACAAGGGTGAGCCCTAATCCAATGCAGCTGGTGACCTTCTAAGACGTGATTAGGACAAAAACCCACCCAGAGGGAATGCCTTGTCACAATACAGGGGAAAGAGGGCTGAGAGGCCTTTGAAGGAGCAAGCCACCCTGCCACCTTGATCTTGGACTCCTAGCCTCTGCAACTGTAGAACAGACATTTCTGTTATTGAAGCCGCAGTCTGTGGTGCTTTGTTCTGGCAACCCTCGCCAGCTAATCCCGGAGCACATCAGAGTCAACACAGGGGCAGGTGTCGTTTGAAAACATCTATTCTGTTTTATAGTACAGAGTTTAAAATATGGAAAATGATGGCAAGAAAGCCCTTCCACAGAAGGAACCCCATAAAGACTGACAAAAGCCAGCGTTAGCAGGTGATACAGTCATCACACTGGTCCAGGTGCAGTGATGAGGGTCTCGCTTGCCTTATCCCATTCAGTCCTCACCACTGTCCTGGGATTTGGGAGCATTGTTGTTTCATCTTGTAAATGAGGAAACTGAGGCAAGGAGGTTAAGTGACACCCATGTGATTTCAGAGTTGGCTGGAGTAGGAGCCAGGATTCAAAGCCAGGTATCCCTCTCCAAACCTGCCTGACCTGTTTCTCTGCCAGCCCTTAGGAGATCAGGGGCTAAGAAGGAATGGTTGTAGATCTGTTAGGACAACTGGTTAAAAGATGTTGGGATACTTCATCTCAGATCATGTTTGGTCCCATCTCCAGAGAGAAGCTGTGGAGTGCATCGAGTGTGGTGAAGAAGTCATGAGGGATAATAAGATATTACTGATATTGCTTAATATGCTTAATATGCTGATAATACTGATATCACTTAATATGTGTGAGCCCTGATCAAAGCTCTGTGCCTCCTGCCTATCCAAACTCAACAGTGCCATAGGCAGCTTTACCTAGCGTTTCTGAGTCGTCCATGCCCAGGTGATTTGACTTTCCGCCACAAGCTCAGGGCCTGGCCAGCATCTGCATCAGTCACAGCCAGGAGAAAGGGGCAGCTGACATTTGGGCATTTAAAACAAACAAACATCCCTTTGTCCTTCTCCCCCCTTATTCCAAAAGTGATATGTAATAAATGTCAAGAATTTAAAAACTAAATCAAAGCTCATGTAAATAAAAATTATTTATCCGTGGCTCACTGCCCGTAGTTCGATGGTTAGGGTGCTGGCCACATGCACCGGGGCTGGTGGGTTCCAACCCAGCCAGGGTCTGCTAAACAACAGTGACTACAATAACAAAAAAATAGCCAGGTGTTGTGGCGGGTGCCTATAGTCCCAGCTACTGGGAGGCTAAGGCAAGAGAATCGCTTAAGCCCAAGAGTTTGAGGTTGCTGTGAGCTGTGACACCACAGCACTCTACTGAGGGTGACATAGTGAGATTCTGTCTCAAAAAAAAAAAAATTATATATATGGGCAGAGCACCTGTAATTCTAGTAGCACTTTGACAGGCCACGCTGGACAATCACTAGAGGCCAGAAGTTCGAGAACAGCCTTGGCAACATAGCAAGATCTTACCTCAACAAAAAAACAAAAAATAGAGCTGAGTATGGTGGTACGTGGCTGGTGGTCCAGCAACCTGAGAGGCTGAGGCAGGAAGATTGCTTTGCTTGAGCCCAGGAGTTAAGGCTGCAGGGAGCTGTGATTGTGCTACTGGATTCTAGCCTAAGTGATAGATAAAAACCTTGTCTCTTAAGAAAAGAAAAGAAAATTCATCTGTAGTCTCACCCTCTAGAAAGAATTACTTTGAGCATTTTTTTTCTGTCTGCCTTTCTAGTCTGGTTTTCTTACGGAGATATACTTAATGTAGCTATAAATATACTAATACCTTTGTAAGAGGCAGCATTAGTTAGAAAAGAGCATGGGGTTTGGAACAAGACTTGGGTTTAAATCCTAGTTTCCTACTTCCTAGCTGTGTGACTTTCGACAGGTTATCTAATTTTTGTCTTCAATTTCTGTCTTTAAAATGAGGATAATAAAACTTCATTGGGTTTTGCTGTAGCCTAATTTCCATAATGTGCTCATTATGTAGTACTGTAGCAGCTGGTTAATACAGTAAATACTCAAACTATAACTTTCTAAAGAATCAATTTTGGTACCATTTTTATTATCAGTCAACTAATATTTGTTGAACAGGTATGATTTGGGGATCACATTTCCTTTTATTCCCTTTTGATTTTTACAATACTTTTTAATGACTGTGTAGTATTTCATTATCAGTATGAGTCACCATGTATTTAGCTTTAAACTGACATTTATTTTTCTCAGTTTCTGTGTTCTGTAGATAATGCTGTGATGTATTTCTCTGAAAGCTTGTAGCTGAATTTTTCCCATTGATTACTATTTTGTACGGGTCCACCACCAGAAAGGAGGTGTCCATTTACCTTGGCCGTGGTCCTGTATGAGAGTGCTCATTTGCATTTGTGAGGCTTCGATGTAACATTAGATGGATGGGCACAGAGGAAAACCGGGATAATTATGCTCCCTGGGTCATTGAGTCAGATCTGGTATCATGAAGGCTGAGCAGCAGTGTTCAGATTTGAGAGAGGGGAAAGAGAACAGTTGGGAATGCTGATGTACAATTGATTGTGTGGTCCAAGCAGAGACGAGAACAGCAGCTCTGGGATATGGATGCAGAGTCCTAACTGTTGGCAAAGCATGGGGACAGTGCTCTCTAGTTGGGCAGTTTAATCTCTTGAGCAGCATTTTGAGGGAAGGACTGTTCATTAGCCCCATTTTATGGATGTAGAAAAGGAAGTTTAGAGAAGTTATGTAATTTGGGCAGAACCACAAGACTGTGGCACAGGTGGGAGCTGAACCCAAGTGCTCTGACTCTCTGGTCCTGCTCTTGTCCCAGGATACAAGGAGACTGAGCCAGAGGTAGACATGGTAGCCAGTGGGATTGGTGGAAGGGGGGTTGGGAACCCTTGACAAAGTTACCAGCTAGTTGAACAAGACGATCTGGAGCTTTGGCAGACATGGGAAGGTGGAGGGGAGCCAGTGTGGGGAGGATTTGAGCCTGAGAGGGGCAGATATGGGCCCATGAGACAGCAGTTGTAACAGCACTATTTACACCGCTTTAACGTTTACATGCATTATTCCTCTTCATCCTCAGATGACTCCCTGAGGTAAAGGGAACGGTCATTACCTCCATTTTATAGCTGATGAAACAGAGACACAGAGAACTTGAATATATTGGCCCAGGAATGGCCCAGCCAGGATCAGATCCCAGGCAGCCACATCCCAAATCCTCTGTGCCGGAGCAGACTGGGAACTGGAAATCAGTGGAGAGGTTTCAACCTCGGGTATATTTGTTGAAAGCGATTGCTTTCCTCCTTTTGAACTTTGCAGCAATTATTGTCTGTAGAATTCGTCTGGCAATTAATCATGTACTCCCCATGACACGGCTCTCATTGTTGTCTTGAAATGTTATTTAAATCGTGCATTGTTACTTAACTTCGCGTGCTGAGAAGCAGAATGTGCCTGGGTGACTGCCACCTCACTCTTACACATGTGTACCACAGTGCATCAATACACGTTTGATTAAATTTCACTGGGGAAGCTTCCGGGTGGAAGCAGTAATCTTACCTTTAGACCTTAGACAGGTGACATTCACGGTAAGGGGGGGAGGTAGGGAGGGAGGGAGGAGGGACGGTGTCTACACATAAATCAGAAGGAAGTGGGGGAACCGGGAGGAGATGGAGGGATGGAGAGCGTCCCTCCTGCAAGGACAGCCGGGAGGTTCGAATGCATTCTTCACCTGTCCTTAGGGACCCCTTTCTGTCCCCTTTTCGGGGGGAGGTCACCTGCCGGCCGCACTCCCAGGGCCGACTGCACCCCTAGCTTTCCTACTTCCTGGATATGCTGCCTTTAAGCAAGAAGCCAGGAGATTTAGACCATGGAGGACGATACGGAGCTTCAAATAGAGTTATAACCCTTGTATTCCCAGTTTGGCTTTATCTTGGGAGCCTTTCCACGTGTTCTTACTTTCCCTGATTGAGCTGTTGGAAAAACAGTGCCCAGCAGCCTTTGGTAGTGTTGAGGGAGGAGACTTAGGTTTCAGATGGATAGGGCCCTGTCTCTTACCAGCTGTGGTGTTGGGTAAAGGGCTTTACCTCTCCAGCCCCGATTTCCTCATCTGTGACATGACGGTATTTGCTTGTGCCACTGTTGTAAGGCTTAGCAAGAGGAGGGATCAGAGGCAGGTATTCTGTAGAGTACCCTCAGGCATTGCAGTAAGGGCGTCATACCTGCCAGTTGATTTTACAACCAGACGTGCTCTGGAGTGTGTCTAAAACCCTGCTGTGTTGAACGCCAGGGCGAAAGACCAGTGTGTGCCTTTTCTGTCTCATATTTGCAACAGATATTTCTTTTTTTTTGTTTTTTTGAGACAGAGCCTCAAGCTGTCACCCTGGAGAGAGTGCCGTGGCATCACAGCTCACAGCAACCTCCAATTCCTGGGCTCAAGTGAGTCTCCTGCCTCCGCCTCCCAAGTAGCTGGGACTCCTGGCGCTTGCCACA
>CAUYRH010055587.1:0-43029 GCA_963574655.1 Perodicticus potto | reverse complement strand
ACTTTAATGACATTCACATGTTGAAGAAATTTGCCATAATTAAACCTCCATAAAGAAAAAAAGAAAGAAAGAAAACCAGTAATTCTGACTTACCCCATCCCCCACCAGTTATTTTTCTAATTTAGTCATAGCTATTGGCACTTTTCTTTTAATAGACACTACTTATCATATTCTCACTTCCTGGGACTTGTACTTGGAGTAAAACTTAGATGCGGATCTAGTGTTGGAGTAAACACTTGGAGCAAAGAGACTTCAGAGTGAGAGCAAGGCCTGAGGCCTGAGATCCCATCACTCCAACTGGTTGCAGTTTCAATACCAGAACATTTCTACCATGTATTTAACAAGTATTTCTATAAAACAGAGATGAGAATTTTTCTTTTCATTTAAATAAGTGTATCATGTTTTACACTTAACATATCCTAAAACAACTGAGCTTCCATTTGACATCATTATGTTTATTATTAACCTGTATTGTTAGGCTTTCTGTCATCACCTAAAGAGTTCACATAAATAGTCACCATTAAAATGAAAGGAATAAGGACTATTCATGTATTTCTTTAAAATTTACTTGAAATTGTGTCTTTTACAATTACCTAAAATTATTTGAACTTTGCTTCCACTAGTTGTGTTTTGAAAATACCTGTGTAATACCTACAAGATTTTTTTTTTCTATTTTTGAAAGTTGATTGAACTTCAGTTAATGAGCCAAGTCAATCAAAAGCTGTTCATAAATAGACACAGGTTTATTCATTGGAAAGAATAAAAAAGTGTGTTTGTGAGTGGGGTGCATATGTAAATAGCTTAAGTGTAAATACTAAGAAATCTGTTCCCTTGACTGTGGCCCATGACCATGGCTGCTCCATCTTGCACCATTATCCTGTCCTTCATCTTGGACCTCCCAACTTCAGAAAGTGCATCTACCCCCAGTAACTTCAAAGGATCTGAATTTTGGCTCTTCTTCTCTTTCTACACCATCTCTGCTTCCTTAAATCTGTAAGCTTTGCTAAATATCCTTTTTATCCATCCAATTACCCAGTGAAGATTTATTACCAATTCTCTATGTGATGGCACCTCATCTTTTCCTGGGAATATCTGCTATTCCTATCTTACATCTGTCCAAATTACTCTGGATACTCTGTATCCAGTGCTGTTTTTAAATTTTATCTTGTTCCTCAACTTCAGACTTCTCAATGACTTCCAAATACCTTCAGCATAAAACCAAATGACATGACTTATAAACCAAATTACATGCCTTATTTGATTTCTGTAGTCTCATTTTTTTCTATCTTTACTGTCTATTTCTTTGCATGTGACAGCTACACTTCAAGTTTTTCAAAGACAATATCATTGTCGTATTAAACGCTGCCTTCTCAGAACCTAACTCAACATCTGCTATTTAGGAGGTTTTTCAAGACAATTGTCATTTTACATTTTATTTTGATGAGCTCCAGACAGATGAATTAAGGAAAATATACATATATATTAGGCATGCTGTATCTACTTATTTTTCTCTTCCTTCCAATTTCAGATTTTAAATAAGTTTTGGCTACTATAAGAATGACTTAAAAATGGTTCTCCAAATTCTCTAGAGACTAAAATACTGGTAATGAAAGCATCTGGTCAGCTGTCAGTTCTCATTTCATTCAGTGCAAACCAGCAGGTAGAAATACTTGCTAATAAAGGCTGACTATATACTTTTCCTCTTGATACCAAAAAAAGTGGCAATCAACCTTTCATTTCCATAATTAACATTCCAAACTGATTTAAAGAGGATGAGAACCAATTTAACACTTTGTTTTATTGTATTTAATTTTACTATTTTTATTTTAATTGTTTTGTTGGCCTACTGTAAAAAATTACCACAAACTCAGCAACTTAAAACAACAGGTATTTACTCTTTCGTAGTTTTGGAAGCTGAAAATCTAAATGTTGGTGTTGGCAGGATTGATACCTTCTGAGGGCTCTGAGGAAAACTCTGACCCATGCCTCTTCCTATTTTCTGTGGCCAGCAGTCCTGCTCTGTGTCAGCCTTCTTTCAATCTGTCTTCTCCATCTGTATATGCCACTCTCCTCTGCATACATGTGTCTTTCTCTAAGTGTCTGTCTTTTAGTTTTTTTTTTTTTTTTTTTTTTTAGAGACAGAGTCTCACTTGGTCACCTTTGGTAGAGTGCTGTGGTGTCACAGCTTA
The DNA here is from genome assembly GCA_963574655.1 of Perodicticus potto. NCBI lineage: Eukaryota > Metazoa > Chordata > Mammalia > Primates > Lorisidae > Perodicticus > Perodicticus potto. The sequence goes on along the minus strand of CAUYRH010055587.1, from coordinate 40,840 downwards.
CAGAAACCTCCAGTTTGGGGACTTATGCAATTCTTTTGTCTCAGCCTTCCACGTAGCTGGGACCACAGGTGCCCACCACAATGTCCGGCTATTTTTTTGTTGAAATTTGATCGGGGCCGATTTGAACCTGCCACCCTCAGTATATGGAGCCAGTGCCCTACTCACTGAGCCACAGGCTCCACCCAATTTTCTGTCTTCTTACAAGAAGAACAGTTATATCAGATTTAGGATCTGCCCTAATCTAGTTCATTGTAACTTGATTACATTTGAAAACATTCTGTTTTTATAAAGTCACATTCACAGGTTCCAGGTAGATAGGAATTTTTTTGGGGGGGGTGCACATTTATTTCTATACTTTTTCAATGAGTAAAAAGAGTTAAACATAAACATATAGCCAGGCACACTGGCTCATGCCTAAAATCCCAGCACTTGGAAGGCCAAGGGAGGTGGATTGCCTGAACTCACAGGTTGGAGACCAGCCTGAACCAGAGAGAGGGACCTTGTCTCTAAAAAATAGCCAGGCATTGTGGTGGGTGCCTGTAGTCCCTGATACTTGAGAGGCTGAGGCAATAGAATTGCTTAAGCCCAAGAGTTTGAGGTTGCTGTGAGCTATGATGCCACAGCACTCTCCCAAGGGTGATAAGTGAGACTCTGTCTCAAAAAATAAAATAAAAAAAATAAAATAAAACGTATAATTTTTTAAACCTAGCATAAGATTTTTCCAATGGATCCTCCTTGTTAAACTATTTTAATACAAAAATGACATAATCCAAAATAGCAATCAATGTTTAAAAGTTACTTAAATATGGGATCCCAAATCACTGAATGACGGAAATATTCTCTCATGTTAGACATATAGAAATGATCAAGTATAACTGAATATTTTTTTCTTCTGATATATGGTGATTCTATATTAGCAAAAGGGAGTTTCCTACATGTGTCTTTCCTTAACAGTAATGGTAAATACTAATAAAATATGCCTTATTAAATTGAAAAATATTTTTTGCGTTCATGGAAATCAATTTATCTATAGAGACTTTATCTGGCAAGTCAATCAAACCACTGTTATTGCTTCACCTAGAAGAGGAAAATAGAAGTATTAAACTGCAAGAGAAGATAATACTTATTTTTTTACCATTGTTATTAGAAGCTATAAAACTTTTCTATGATAAAGCACTTAAAAAATTTAAGAGCATTTAATCACAATATAGGGATATCAATTTTTATCTTTTTCTTTTTTTTTCTTTTTTTGCAGTTTTGGCTGGGGCCAGGCTAGAACCCACCACCCCCAATATATGGGGCCGGTGCCCTAGTCCTTGAACCACAGGTGCTGCCCTCAATTTTTATCTTTTCAGAGGGAAAAATTAAACAAAACACAATCCTGGAATATTTTAATGGACAATAGAAGTATTGTCAATGGAGTGAAACATTCGATAAATATTTGCCTAGTGCTGACTGTGTTAGTACTGCTTTAAGTGCAGGATACAGTGCAGTGAACAAAAGGGATGAAAGTCATTCTCCCCTGGAGCTTCCACTGCCCTGGGGCATGCAGGATAGTCTCCATTTATTCCTCTGGATATACTGTCCACTAATTTACTGAGCTTGGAACCCTGGCCACTGACCTCTAAGTACTGCTTCTCCCATCCTTTGGCTTCTTGTTGGTTTGACCAATGAAACACAAAGACAGGAGATCAGAGGTCATAGGAAAGAACAATTGAGTGCTATTTCTTAGGATTCTTCCCTGCTAGGGCACAGCGTGGCAGTGGCTGATTTGCTCTACTTATGGTTACAAGATTTATAGAACTTATATGTTCAAGGGTCTGCTCCTTACCCTTGCTCCTTCAAGCAACAGAAATGGCTTTAGTCCATCTTATAACTTATGGTGTTCTTGAAAGCTGATCACATACTTATAGTCATTTTGTTAAACTTCCTTTAATTATCCCCTTTAAATGTGTCATTTGTTTCCTGAAGGACCCTAAACAATGCATAGAGTTAGAAAGGTGTAGAAATATATGAGGTATTTGAAAATACATTTTAACAGATGCTGTCAGCAACCTGCCCCTATTTCCTTGGCTTTCATGATTCTTGGGTATGCTCCTTACCTATATGCCTTCTCCTGAGTGATCTCTTTGGCTGATAAAATTCTGCTAAGGCTCCAAGACAGAACAGACGGGACGTGCTAAGAATTAATGCATTCCTCTACCCCCTTTCTGAAAGGTGCCTTCAACCAATGACATAGGATGGGACTGACCAAATTTCCACTTCCTGGAACATTGGATGGAATTACTTTGAGTCATAATTTATATCGTCCTTCAGAGTTTCCCAGTGTGATAGGGCCCCCACTGCCCACAGTAGTAAAGTGCATGGTAACACGTCTTTCGTAGGCTTTTTTGCTTTCCATCCCATACTTTTCCACTCCAATGCTAGTGATTTATAGGGTGATCTCAACACAACCACACAGTTTTACACACACAAACACTGCATTAATTCTCATCCTTGTTCAATAATAAGCTCTAGAAGATTCTGAGAAGAGAAATACGCTCTTTATTTCAGGCCTTTATGAACCCCAGAGAGACATGGTGTGGAGGGAGATTTGAAGACTGTGAAGGCAGAAGCAATGAGACGCACTCGGGAGGCCAGTCAGTCTACGGCAGTGGTAGACAGTTGCAATAAACTGGGGGTAAGGGGATGAAAGCTTGTATCTTTGCGATGAAGCCATGATGAGACTGGTTTCAGAGCTCCTGATCAATATTTATTGTAACACGTTGTGCATTTGTTTCTCTGCTAAAAGATGCCCAGATGGATATCAACCTTCATTTTAGAGGTGAGGAAATAAAGACTGGGAAAATGGAATATGCAAATCCTCAGATATGGAGCTTAGGTCTGCCCAGAGTCTGACCCTCTTGACAAGACGACTGTTTGGGAGGTCACCATATGTTAGATTGAGTAGAGTAAGGATAGGAGACAGCCTGCAGTAAACTGACAGCGGGGAAGATACACAGGGAAGTAGACCTTTCAGCAAGTTTGACAGCAGAAAAAGACAGCGAGAGAGACAACATGTGTAACTAATAGGTGTAATGTAGGCCTTTTGTTTTCTTTTCTTCTTATCCTCTTTAACCTGGGAGAAATTTATTCTTGTTTACATGCTTAGCAAGAAGAAGTATTGCAGAAAATACTCGATGTCATGTGAATGAAAGGGAATAATTGATCAAGAAAGGCTTGGAAGCAAAAAGAAGTTAAAATGTTTATAAGGTATGTATTTTAAATCTCAAATAACTTATAAATATCCACAAGTATATACTCAGGATAATACAGTCAAGGAAGAGAAATGTCTAGAGAAAAAGGTCTATGCCCACATTAACCCCGTCTGCCTCCACTCTAAACGTCACTGCAGTGTGCACCCCTCCAAATATTTGAGCGCATCCATGTGTACATAGTTCTGTATAAAATGAGTTATAACAATGGGATTTTGTGATTTTTTTACATAACGTATACTTGACAATTTTTTCATATCAGTATATGTGAATCTATTTATATTCTTGTTAATCATTTAATTATAAAATCAGCTGCACAGTGATACTAATTTAATGAGCCACCACATTTCAAATTAATTTCTGATAAGCTTTTAATTTTAAAATATCTTTAGATTTACAGAAAAATGGTAAGGATAACACAGAGACACCCATACACCACATACCAAATTCTATTATTGACATTTTTCATTTAATATGGTATATTTGTCATAATTCGTGGACCAGTATTGGTAGATGATTAACTAAAGCCGATGCTTTATTCAAATTTCTTTCATTTTTCCTAAATACCCTCTTTTGTTCCAGGATCCCACTGAAGACAACATATTACATTTAGTTGTCCTGCCTCCTCAGGCTCCTCTTGGTGACAGTTTTGCAGAAATTCATGTTTTCGATGACCTTGGCACTTCTGAGGAACACTTGTTAGGATTTGGAGAATGCTCCTCAGTAGGGATTTGCTTAATGTTCCTTTTGTGGGCAGACTGGGGACATATGTTTGGGAGAAGAAGACAATAAAGGACAAGTGCCATTTTCATCCCACACACCACGATACACTGTCCACAAGGTATATCACTGTGGGTGTCAACCTGGCACAAATAGTTCCAAGTTTCCCCACTGTAAAGTTACTCTTTTTATTTTTGATTTTCATACTGTAATCTCTGGATAAAGGTCTCTATAGGAATAGCCCATACTCAAATAGTAGGTAGTGGTGCTCCCCTCATTGATGGCAGCATATCTACATAAATTATTTCTATGGGAATTATTTCTTCACAATCTATATAGGTATTATTTTCCATTTATTTATATACCATATATTAATATCAATATGGAATAACAGATATTATACTTTGTGATCTGAGTTGTAATATGACATTTTTGTGTTTTGTCTGCTGCTGAAATTGCTGCAGACTTTTTTGGGAGCTCTTTTGCTTGGTTCCTTTGTTTCTGTAGTATGTATATCCTCATCATAAAATGCTCTGTTTTGTTTGTTTAATTTGGTTTTACTTTAGCACTTCCTTACTTTCAAGCATTACAAGATTCTTCAGGCTCATCTTATATATTTTCTGTGCCATTCCCAGAATCAGGCATTTCTCCATTTCTTTTGGGTGAAGAATAATGTTGGGAATCAGGAGATGGTCACTGTGTGTGTTCATTTCTACTGATGTGTTGTTGTTCCCAGGCCCTCTGAGCTGGCCAAGCGAGGAAGTATCTGAGTGGATGCTAACTTGTTCTTCTATACAAATGCGCCGCTATTTCTATGGGTAACCATCTGTGTCCATATGAGGGTAAACATGAGTTCATGCTGATGTCTTCTAGTCTAACCCATTACCATATGGGTTATTCTAACTCCCTTCCTGTGATTATATGAACCTGCCATTCCAACAGTGAGAACCCTGGCTTCTGCAGACTACTATCCATTTACCTCACGTTCAACTCCACTAACACTGCTTCAGAATGATTAACCTATATCCCTGTGGGAAAAAACTTGATCAGCCTGTCACATGGCTTATGTCCAGTTTTTTTCCTTCCCTTAGTCTTACATTCTCCTTTCACTTCCAAAGTCACTTCTGTCAGCCTTTCCCCTCACTCCCTTCAAAAAGTCTGTAATATATTAACAGTTAGATAATTTTGTCAAATTCTTCATTCTATCCTGGGATTCTGTTGATCTGTAAATAATTGTTTTTTAATTTGCATATACTGTGTTATTCACACATAGTTCAACTGGTTTTGATAAATGCACAGTGTTATGTATCAAAAATTACAGTATTGTAAAGAACGTTTTCCCTAACCCAAATGATGTCCTGGGCTTTACCTATCAAGGGCTCTCTCACCAACAACCTTGACACCCTGGACACCATCAATCTGTTCACCATATAATTTTTTTCCTTTTTCAGAACATCATATAAACTGGTTTATTTCAGACTGGTTTACTTCACTTATAATATGTACTGAAGATTCAATCATGTGCATGGGTGATTTCATTCTTTTTTACTATTGTATAATATTCCACTCAATAGAATTCCCTATGGTTTATTTATTTACCTAATTAATAACATCACGATGGATTTTAAATTTGGCAATTATGAATAAAGTTGTTATTTATATTTGTTTGTGGACTTTTACATCATGCGTTTTTAAATAATTTGGTAAATGCCTACAAGCAGGATTGCTTGGTAAATGATAATACTATGATTTGTTTTGCAGTAAATTGCCAAACTACCCTGCAAGATGACGCTATCATTTACATTCCCACCAGCAGTGAAAGAGACTTCTTGTTCTACATCATCTTCAACAAATTGGTATTTTGGGGCTTTTGGATATCAATCAAATTATACCTAATTGTTGTTTTAATTTACAATTCCCTTATGACAAATGATTAGACTATTACTTCATGTGCTTATCACTCATCTGTGTCTCATTTTTGGTGAGGTGTCTGTTCAGATCTTTTGGCCACTTTTATATTAGGTTGTGGTTTCTTAGTGCTGAGTTTTAAGAATTCTTGGTATAGTTCTGGATAGCAGTTCTTTGCACTATGCAAGTATTTTCTTCCTGTCTGTAGCTTGTTGTTTCATTTTCTTAGTTGTGTCTTTTGCAGAGCTGACAATATTAGTTTTAATATAAAACTCCAACTTATACATTTTTTCTTCCTTCAGTGTTATGTCAAAAAGCACAACCATACCCAACTTTACATAGCTCTTTATCATGTATTTTACTCTAAAATGTTTGTAGTTTTTGTATTTTACATTGAGATCCGGGATCTCTTCTAAGTTAATTATTGTGACATGTATAAAGTTTGTTTCTAGGCCGCTTTTTTTGCAGAGAGTTAGATGATTAATTGCTTCACCACCATTTGTTGAAAAGCTAATTCTTTCTCTATTGACAATAATTTCCCTTTCAACTTTTTCAAAGATACTTGATTCTATTTGGGTGTATATCCGTTTCTAAGCTCTCTATTCTCTTCTGTTAATCCATATGTCTAATTTTTTAGCCAGTACTGTGCTGTCTTGATTGTTAGCGTTATGCTAAATCTTCAAACCAGGTTTTGACTCCTCAAACTTTGCTCTTCCTCAGTATCATCTTGGCCATTTCAGGTCTTTTTCTTTCCCACGTAAATTTTAGCATCAATTTATTAATATCTACATTTTAAATGTGTATTGGTATTATTTTTAATCTATAACTCAGTTGACATCTGAACAATATTCAGTCTTTCATACAATGAACACAGATTATTTCCTTTATTTAGATCTTTATGGCCTTTTCATCAGTGTTTAATAGTTATACATATATAGACCCTGTGTATTTTTGTTAGACTTATTCTTAACTATTTTATTTTTTGGTGCTAATGTAAAAGCTTGTTGGTGCTATTATATATTTTTTTAAATTCTGAATTCACAATGCTTATTTATGGTTTATAGGAAATCAATAGATTATATATGCTAAGCTTTGTACCTTATTAACCTTGTTATACTTGCATACTTGCTTCTTGGATCCAGGAATAATTCCCCCCACCCCTTGGCATTTCTTCAGAATTTTCTCCATAGTTAACCATGCCATCTACAAAAAAAGGTATTTCAATTTCTGTCCTTCCAATCTATAGGCATTTTACTCCCTTTTAAAAATTATACTAGTTATGTCTTCCAATAAAATGTTGAATAACATTTTAGTTCTTTTTTTATTACACTAGTTATTTCGTCCAATAAAATGTTAATAGGAGTTATAAGAGGGAATATCTTTGTCTTGTTCCTAATCATAGCAACACATGTTTAATTTCTCACCAGTTAGTGTGATCCAGGCTCTGTGTGGATGTTCTTTATAAAATCAGTTACTTTTTAAAGTGATATAATCTCTAAATAGCTATGAATTCAGATAATGGATATTGTTTATAGATATCCATTCTAGATACCTGGAATGATTCCTGTTTCCCTTTACCACAATTTAGAAGTTGTGGTTTTAGTAAATGCAGATACTGATTTACATATACTTAGAGATATCAGCAAAAACTAAATAACCAAGGAACTGGACATTGAAAAAACAAAAATAAAACCGGAAACAAGGTAATATTATCAACTGAGCAAATGCAGCATTGGGAAAAGTTAAGGAGGCTGAGATGAAATAATCCCTATAATAGTTGATGATGATGGGATTACTCTAAGGGGTCACAACCATGGTGGATGTAGGGGACTAGTGGAGTTAGTAAACCATAAAATTAGAAGTCCTTTGACTATTGAAGGAAACATTACATACATACAAGAATATCTCTAAATATGCAATTATCCTCAGTAAAATAAGCATGGCCTCATAACATCCTCGGAAATAATCTTGAAAAGTTTCTAAAAATTAAGGGAAAGTAAGTGAAAATTCATGGTACATTACCTATTATTATTCATACCAAAGGTATGTTGTCTTTATTTTTTAAAATTTATTATTGCAAAATATTCATAAGGACTTTCATAAAATAATAGTAACTTTAGTCTCTCAGGTTTATTAAGTCCCCAAAATTTTAAAACTATTCAATCATGAACTCTACTATTATGTGGTTTTTCAAGAATATCTGGCCATTTTTTTATGTCTTGCATTTTCATCGTACAACCTAATGCTAATTGACAATGGATGTTTTGATACAAGATATTCATAATACAATCTTTAAAAATAATAAATTTGAACTGAAATTGGTACATGTCTAGACATTTAGAAGCATCTTTGTATGTGTTTTAAGTGGCATTTCCATAGTCAGGGCACATGCTCCAGAAATCACTGGGAAGGTGGCATAACGGAGAGTAGAATCCTGTAGTGCGCAGGTGAAGGAAATTTTTAAATAAAATTATAAGATGCTAAATGGAAAAGAAATTCCTTTGCTGTTTCATTTGTCATCCCCAAAGCCTGCAGTATGGGCTTCAAAATGCTCAGGATTTCAAAAATCCCAAATCCAGAATGATCAGCATAGCTACCTAACAAAATATACACAGTAAGACCACTAAAGAATTAAAGACACTGTGCACTCAGTAAAGTGTGAAAAGAACAGATATAAAGTAAATCTGTGATAAACTATATTGAAAATAAAATATTGCAGGTGAACTTATTATGAGAAACAGCAACAAAAAGCCCCCAAATCAGTATTTTTTAAGCTCCCACACTTACAGTTTTGCATGTTTTTCTGAAAGGTAAGACTGACCTACCAATTGTGAACATTTTCATGCATAAAATGAGAAATGGGACGTGCCTAGCATTTCTTTAATTATTCTAAATAATATTATAGATTGAAAAAAATAATCATACACTATAGTCATAGGGTTTCCGAGTTCAAAGAAAGGAGGTTTTAAAATAATGAATTTGATTATTTACTGATAAGGAGAACAATGAATTCAACTATTTACTATGTAATTTTACTGACAAAGGATAGATTAATTGAAGTGAGTTTTACAAACTTACAGTCAGGTAGTAGCTGGACCAAGAGGATAATCTGAATTTCTTGATTTATATCAAAGCTTGTTTAATTTTTTCCCTACTACTAAGTTTCTTTAAAAGACATTTGTTTAATCCTGGTAATTTTACTTAGAACTGAGTTCACTTAGTGGAAAAGTAAATTATACTGAGCTGGGCTTTAACATAAAATATGAATGTCACATCACTGATAGTTCATAAAGCATGATCTGTGACTTCACACCAATTTTAAAATACAACTTAATAGACAATTGAATTGGTCCCAAGGACCTCAATGGGGACATTTGAATAGGGTTTTATGTTAAATAAGTAAAAGTCAATGTGAATAATAAAAGCACCACTTACCATGATGGGTATGTTTGTTACTGGTTAGAATCGAATTGTGCATGATAGCTTATAGGGGAAGCCTTAAATTCTCTGAAGTACCTCTAAAGCTGGAAGAATTTAAGTCAGATGTGGATTAAATGGTTACTTATATGCTAATACAGTGGTTCTCAACCTGTGGGTCTGGAGCTCTTTTTAACAATGAAAATACACTGCGGCATTAGGAAGGTTAAGAACCACTGTTCTAATGTCAGCAACAAGATTATGAAAAGAAATGTTTGTGGTTCTCACTTTTCTTATTAATTTTGAATTAGGCACAGTATGGTTTGGATTAGAGAGGAAATGCAGTGTTCTCTCTGGACATTGTTGCAATATATCAACAGAATTCACGAAAAGCTGCAGTTGTAAAGATCACTGTAACACAGGAAAGCAAAATGAGGCGCATGGCACACTGAGAGTTCTCGCTGTTGACTACAGATGCTTAACTCCTCATAACTGACGAATAACCATCGTCTATGAGAGGTGGTCCTATGTGAAGCTCACATGTAAGGGTGTTAGAGGAAAGTTATAATAAGCAACTGAGAACCACTGAATTAACTGAGTTGTCAAAAAATGACACAGTTTGATTATCCCTTCTTCCACTAACACTTGATACCAAATAGCATCATTTTAACAGGTATTGATATTCTAACTATATAAACTAGTTAGAAAAACAATAACTTGAGTTTTGTTCTTTGAAGTACGTTAAGAACTGAATATAATTTCCTTAAGGTCTGAAGTAAATCTGAAAACAGCAAAAATTTAGACATTGACATAGTTTTTGACTTACATACAATGAATTCTATCAGAATTTGAAGGACTGGATAAGTCAGAATGGGGCAAAAATATTTAAAAAACTGTAACTAGCAGAATATTTATTTGTTGGTAGAAGTGGATGGTAGCTAGTTCAATATTTAAATCAGTAGTAGGAGAAAGTTTTGCTTTGGCTATTACATACATGCCTATATATGCCTAATATTGAATGTCAGCAAATAGATTTCAGATATTTTCATAAAAGAATGAGTACAGTGCTAAAGTGAAGAATCTATCTTAAAACAGTTCAAAAAAATAGATCTATTAAAAAGACTGAACATGGTATTATTTAACAGAACAAATAACGTATTGAAATTGGCTCATTTTGTTCGCAGCAAACTCATAATTCTAATAAGAAGTATTACATATATGGTTTGGAGAGAAGAAAAACAATTGTAGAAACATTATAAAGCAAAGTAAATTCTGAGAGCAAAATTGATTATTTGTTTTTTTTGAAAATTTTAATAAAGTTGAGGCACATATATATATTCATATATGTATATATTTTAGACTATTATTTTAAAAAGGTCTCACAAACATTTACTATATAAAAGTACTTTATTTTGTAAGAAAGATTATCATGTTATATTTATTCAATGTAAGGTTAACACATTTAGTTGCAATAAGATATAAATGATAATAATTTCCCCTAGAAATGATATGTAATTTTTATGTTTTCTTTCATTATATCAGAGCTTGGAAAAATTTATAGACACATTTAGTAATGTTTATTGAGTTAATAAAAAAATACACTCTATGATATCTTCTATTTCAATTTTAATAAAGAATCATTATTTACTGTGATTATTCACAAACATACCACATAGCCTATGTGGTAGAAATGTCTCTCCAAAATATGTAGTCTTTGATTTATAGTGGAGTCAAAAACAATTTCTGTGTCAACTTCTGAACTTTGGGATTCTATTGTTAAACTCATATTTCAAATCAGACTCTTCAACCTGGTTGAGGCTGTCTTGAGGTTTGGCTATTCCAGTGTGAGATTTTCTTGGACCTAGAGCTCAGAGGAAAACTCAAGATTCCTTATCACATAAACAGCTGGTGAGGAAGAATCTTTTAGTTCTTCTCAAATGAGGGTGCTTTTATTTATTCCTGGGCCTATGCAGGCAGCTTTCTATTTGAAAAGACATAAAAAATATCATCATCCAGCCTTGTGAAAGGAACATTAAAATCCAAACATCTTGATTATCTCAAAAGATATAGAAATGCTCCTGATAAAATTCAACAATATTACAAAGATCTCAGCAAATCAGAAAGACCAGCTACTTTCTCAACTTGACAAAACCTACAGAGATTATGACACTAAATTATGAAAGACTGTTGAATACTTTTTCTCCTAAGGTTAAAAACAAAGTAAGGGTGTCTATTCTCATCATTTCTATTCAACATTATACTGAGGTCTTAGTGAAAATAATAAGGGAAGAAAAAGGGATGAAGGCATGCTGATTGAGAAAACAAAACTTCCTTTACTCAAAGATGTAATGATTATCTATTTAGAAAACCTCAAAAAGCCTATAAAAATCTAAAATAATTCAAACGTGAAATTGCCAAGGTCACTGGATGCAAGATCAATATACAATATACACACACATATAAATATGAGCTAAACATAATTGAAAATTGAAATAAAAACACCATTTAAAATATGTCAAAAACACAAAAGTATTAAGAATACATCTAAAAAATTTGTATACCCATCATAGAATTGTAAACACCTAAATCTGTGTGTTGAATTATATTCCTTTAAAACATTCTGGTCTCCTAGAATCCTGGCCTGGCCTGGATTCCAGCTTCAATTTGTTATGCTGTGCTACAGACGGCATCTCTACTTTTCTTTTATTTATTCTTTACCTCTTATCTCTCCTCTCTGCCTCTTTTGTTTCAGGAACAACACCACCATTTCTCCTGCTGCTCCACACAGGATGTAAGCTTTCCTCAGCTAAACTGTCCACATATTCAACACTGAACACACTCAAGGGTTGAGATAAAACTTAATGTGGTCCATTTGTGCTGGCCTAACCCAGTTAACTTAGGAGGTAGAGATGATATCCTCTTTAATGTGTGTCTAGTTCAGGGAACAAAAGTGACTGTTGCCTCCAAGGAGCTCCTTGTCTATGATAACAACGTAAACACCTGTTGAACCACCTTCAGACTGCCAAGAAATAGGAGAACCATGGGAACAGAGAGCAGGATAGAGTAAATTCGATTTTGAGGCTTAATAAAAAGCTGTCAAGAGGAGGCTCCAGCTGAGGCAAGATGGCTTTCTATGAAAAGATAGAAGGCTTCTCAATTTGGGAAGGAGGAGATAAAGCACCTCAGAAAACATCTGCTATACTGCTGATCCAGAATCTATTTAGTGAAACTTCACTAGTTTTACCGATGTCAATAATTTACCAGCATATAGGAGATGGACTCCACTGTTCACAGCAAATGCACATGACCGTTCATGTGGGCCAACATCACAAAAAAAATGCAGAAACAATACAAATGTCACCACTATACACTGACATTATGCAATTCTGACTATCCATTTTTGAAAGATTAACTTTCAGCAGTGAAAATCAGACGATGTGCATAGTTCTGAAGCGCTAAGAATCTGGACCCTTTGGTATCAGAAGTAATGAAGAAAGTTCTGGGCCTGAAAATAATGTCAACTGCCTATTTGATCTGGACTCACACGGTGAAAGAATAAAAGGAAGAGGGGATAAATGAAGGCATGATATATGCTCACTACTCCTGCCCAAACTGCCAACATCTCTTACTTAATAAACTGCATTTTAGTTCACTGTATTGATAGGAAAGGATGCTCTCGAGCTGGAAACCCCATCCCCAAGATACCTGGGGATAGAAAAAATATATAACTACAAAAAACTACAACAAAAATACTTTTGTAGAAAGATACAGAAAATGAATCAAAATATTTCAGTCGAAGAAATGCTTTCCCCCAAACCAGTGGTTCTCAAACCTTCCTAATGCTGCAACCCATTAATACAGTTCCTGTGGGTCGCAACCCACAGGTTGAGAACTGCTGCCCAAAACCAACCATGAAGTAGAAGAAACTGTAATACGACTCTGCTAACTTCATTAAATATCCTCAAATAAGTGTTTGACGATAATCAAATTCAAGAAATTTAGCACTGAGGTAATATTCTTGTCTAATCTCTATAGCCCATATGTTAAGCCTGGGATCTCACGCATTTAGTTTTTACACTTCTTTCATCTCCTTTAATTGACAAGGGTTTCTCAGGCTTTCTTGTACTGACGTTAGAAGTTCTGACTCAGGCTAGTAATTTTATGGACTGTTTCTTAATTTGAGGTTGACTTGTGTGTTCTCGTGATTATACTCAGATTATGCATTTTCAACTATAATATAAAGAGGGGTATGGTGGCCTCAGACTCTCACAGCCTAACAGCCTCTTTCTGATGAGGTTAACTTGTATCATCAGGCATTTTTTGCTTTCTCCACTGTTTGGTTAATATTTTTCTCCTTGTTACTACTTAACAGTCTGTGGTGAGACACTTGGAGAACAAGAAAGCAGCTGGATCCTCCTCCAGCTTTCCCCAGAGTCACAGTGTCTTCTGGTGCTTCTTGCCCAAACCCATCTTACTGTGTTGGGTGTGAATGGTATTCCTCTTTTCACTCCACCACCCTTCACATACATCGGCTAGGACATTAATTTAAAGAAATGCTCTCTTTTCTCCTCTATTTATCTAGTTATGTATGCCTGCACTGTTTATTTACTTGTCATAATAGATTAATAGTTTCCTACTTAATACAATGGATTACAACTCATTGCAGTTTATTTATTTATGATTTCGTATTAATGTGAGGGTACAAATGATTAGTTTACACGGCTTCACTGGGTAAAGTCTGTTGTAACTGTGATCCTCAGCCAGGTGTTTCATGTCCCCTGACATTGTGCCTGTTAGGGAGGAGCTTATCAATCCCACTCTTTCCTCCCCCCTCCCCCAACTTAAATTTAATTGTATTTTTCCCTTGTGTGGGCATGTATTTGTTCGTGTGCTGGCTTCACATTAGTATTGAGTACATTGGATACTTGCTTTTCCATTCTTCATTCACATTTATGTTGATACTCAAACTGTTCCCAGATGTGGCCAATGGGCAATCCCTTCAAGGTATCGCTTGTGTCCTTTGATACATCCCCATTGTTTTCTTGAGCACTGTCTTTTTCTTTCTGGCACGAGATGCTCCAGTGTGGTCTTATACCTTACACTGTCCCAGCTCTAGAATCACACATTTTCCTAAGAAGCTCTTGTTCCTTTTAGTGGAGATAGGTTTTAGAAACCATCTGGGCACTGGATTTGCTATGGCTGTTGGGGTATTTATGCTTCCTTTTGTAGATAAAGGGAGGGGGAAATTATCCATCTAGCTGTCTGCCTATCTCATACTCAGACTGCAATCTGTTCCCTTATTTTATATTTGATCTTAGGTCTCTATTTCCGATGGAGAGAGAAAAGAGAGAGAGGAGAGAGAGAGAGAAAAAAAGAGAGAGAGGCAGAGAGAAGGAGAGAGAGAGCTAGAGAGAGAAGAAGAGAGAGAGGAGAGAGCAGAAAGAGAGAGCAAGCACACGTGAGTTCCTTAGGATTGTTTACAAAGTAATTTCTGAAAGTAGTCAGTAGGATATAACCTTCATCCATACCTGTCTATAAGGACGTTTTCATTCAGACATTTGCCTTCAACTGCGCTTGGATGTGATCTGTCACTATTTGTGTTACAATGTCTCCTGCATTTTACTGAATACTAGAAAATCCCCACCTGGAAAGAGTTTGGATTCTACTCACTAAGCTTTGAAAGTAAAAACTATAAAGTAGGATTGAAGAGATGCTGAGTAACAGTTTTAAGAACACCCAGACCACCCTAGAGAAAGATGAACAGTGTATAGATCATGTTATCATGTGCACCAATCACTGTGACAAATGAGATGCCATGAACACAGCTGAATATTGCACTGTGCTATGAGCAATGCATTTGCCATTTCAAGACATCTGGGTCCCCATAGGACTTAAATCAGGAAGGATTTCACAAGATCTATGATACAGTATTTTGTAAAACCACTTTAGATAGATATTTTATTTGTTCATTTTACTTTTAGTAAGCACAGAACAGGTGGGAAACACAGCGTAGGTAGAATGTAACAAGAGATTCAATACATTTATGAAGATTTTTAGAACAGAATCTATTATTTAATGGATAGCATTATGAGGAAAAATAAGATTATAGTGGAATATAAAGTGATTCATATTCATCATTGAATTTAATGGATATAAATTATGATAATACAATTTCTAGCATCTTTTGGAGATAAAGCTAGATACATTTCTTGCTTCTGTGCTGGTATTACTCTGTTGTAATTTCTGAGCCTATTACCAAACATTTTTTACTGAACCTATTAAAGTGTATTACACAAAATATAATGACTTACAATATAAGATGCGATTCCATGTGTAGCCCAATGGTATGACCACCTCTCCACCTATTTATAAATAGAATTTTTCTGGTGTCAACAGTTTGACAAATACTATAATTATTATAAAAGTATTATTATGTAAAAATATCCATTTGTAACTAATAAAAGACTAACAAATAACTATGTCAAAATAGAGAACAAACATTTTGTAAGACTTTTGTGT
This sequence comes from Perodicticus potto, assembly GCA_963574655.1. Classification (NCBI taxonomy): domain Eukaryota; kingdom Metazoa; phylum Chordata; class Mammalia; order Primates; family Lorisidae; genus Perodicticus; species Perodicticus potto. The sequence goes on along the minus strand of CAUYRH010055587.1, from coordinate 25,022 downwards.
CTAGAAATTGTTGAGATGTCAATTTTTTTTCTATAAATTTTTTCTCTATTGACTCCTTTTCTCCTAAGTTCACAAATAGTCATCTTCCGGCTCTTTGTCCGGACAAGGACTAAAGTGGGCAATGGGGGTCCCTAAGAAACAAATAGCTTCCAGGTATTACTCAATGCTCTTTTATAAAAGCTTTGACATTAAGGCTAAATTCACAGGTAGTTATAAAATATGTTAGGAAACAATAAAGATGAAATTTTCTTGGGAAATAGAGAGAGACTAAGGAGATCTGAGTAGAGGGGAGTTTAAGAGAAAGAAGGAAGCTGACGTGTTGATCAGGGGAGGACCCCTAAAGATGGGTCTAACATGGTAGAAAATGCTGCCAGGTGGGTGGATAGTACCTAGATAGAACCATTTTATAGTCCTATCTCTCTGGAACCAGGTGATCACTCACTCTACCATCTGTGAGGATCCGGAATTCTTTTTGCTGTCTCATGTTCATGGACCAATTCCATATACTCTTGTCCCTTAGCAATGTCCAATTAAGTAGCAAGTCCAACGACAGGAGAGACTTAGGGTGCTCATGAGCCTAAGAAGAGCTCAACTTACCAAATTGAGAAAATTTTCAGCAATTATTCCTTCACATATTATTTTCTTTTTCTTTCTTTTTAATTTTAGATAATAAAGGAGTATAAATGTTTTGCTCACATGCATTACTTTTGTACAGTTTGAGTCAAGGTTATAACTGTGTCCTTCCTCCAGACAGTATGCAGTATACTCATTAGGTGTGAATTTACTCATCCCCATCTTCCCCACCACCTCCTGTTTGATTTCCATTGAATATTACCACCATAAGTACACGCGAGTGTTGATCACTTCATTCCAGTTTAAAATGAACACATACAGTTTGTTTTTACATTCTTGTGGTACTTCATTTAAGAAGTTGGTGTACAGTTCCATCCAGGTTGTTAGAAAAGGTATTAGTTCATCATTTTTTTTATGGATGAATATACTTCATGCTCCACATTTTATTAATTTTATTTATGGGCACTTGGGTTGTTTCCACATCTTTGCAGAAAGATTCACTTCACAATAGTGAATTGTGTTGCTATAAACTGGTATTACTGTGCAAGTGTCCTTTTTATAGAATATATATTTTTTCCTTTGGGTAGATGCCTAGTAGTGGGATAACTGGATCTAATGGTAGATCTACTTTTAGTTCTTCAAGATGTCATGCTACTTTCCATGGAGCTTGTGCTAGTTTACAGCCCCACCAACAGTGTATTAAGTGTTCCTTTCTCACCAAGTCCACGCCAGCATCTATTGTTTTGGGACTTTTGAATAAAAGCCATTCTCACTGGAGTTAGGTGGTATCTCATTGAGGTTTTGATTTGCATTTCCCTGATGATTTGAGATGTTGAGCATGTTTTCATTTGTTTATTGGCCATTAGTTCATCTTCTTTTGAAAGGTTTTTGTGCCTTTTGCCACTTTTTAATGGGTTGTTTGATGTCTTCTTGAAGATTTGCTGAATTCTTGCCCACGGTATTTTTGGAAACCTTTTCTCTCTCTTATCCTTGGGGTATTCAATTGTTCATATAAAAGATCATTTGTAGTCGTCCTATAAATGCTCTGCTCTTCTTTATTTTTCAAGAGAAATTTCAATATATTTTCTGATCTCAGCTATATGACATACTCAATTACAGACACTAAGTACAGAATTGAATATGTTTCTCACGGTCAGTTTGGACTGCATAACAAATTAAATAGAGTAGGAGGCTTAAACAACAAACATTTATTTCTCAGTTCTGGAAGCTAGGACACCCAGATTAAGGCACTAGGAGATTCATTGTCTGGTGAGGGCCTGTTTCCCGGTTTAGAAGGACACTAATCCCATCCAGGAGTAAAATATTAGCTGTGGGTTTGTCATAGATAGCTTCAGTTTCAGAAATGTGCCACGTATGCCTGTACTCTTCAGTGTTCTAAGTAGAAAAGGATGCTGGATTTTATCGAATGCTTTTTCTGCATCTATTGAGAAAATCAGGTGGTCTTTGTTTTTGCTTCTGTTAATATGATGGATAATGTTTATGGACTTTCATATCTTAAACCAGCCTTGCATCCCTGGGATGAAACCTACTTGATCATGATGTATGACTTTTTTGATGATAAGCTGTAATCCATTGGCTAGGATTTTGTTGAGAATTTTGGCATCTGTATTCTTTAGTGAAATTGGTCTGAAATTCTCCTTTTTATTTGGGTCTTTTCCTGGTTTTGGTATCAGGGTGATGTTTGCTTCGTAGAACATGTTGGAGAAGATTCCTTCCTCCTCAATTTTTTGGAATAATTTCTGAAGTACAGGAATAAGCTTTGCCTTGAAGGTGTTATAGAATTCTGGTGTGAAGCCATCCAGACCAGAGCATTTTTTTGTTGGAAGATTTTTTTATTGTTTCTTTAATCTCAGTGCTTGAAATTGGTCTGTTCAGGAGCTCTATTTCTTCCTGGCTAAGTCTAGGGAGAGGGTGTGATTCCAAATATTGATTCATTTCCCTCACACTGTCACATTTCTGGGCATAGAGTTTTTGGTAGTATTCAGAGATGATCTCTTGTATCTCTGTGGCATCAGTTGTAATTTCCCCTTTATCATTTCTGATTGAGGTTACTAGAGATTTTACTTTTCTATTTTTAGTTAGTCTGGCCAAAGGTTTATCTATTTTATTTATTTTTTCAAAAAAACCAACTCCTTGTTTCATTGATTTTCTGAATGATTCTTTTGTTTTCAATTTCATTGATCTCTGATTTAATTTTGGATATTTCTTTTCTTCTGCTGGATTTAGGCTTAGATTATTCTTCTTTTTCCAATTCCATAAGATGGCTTGTGAGTTGGTTGATGCATTCTCTTTCTATTTTTTGAATGTAGGCGTCTAAAGCGATAAATTTTCCCCTCAAAACTACTTTTGCAGTATCCCACAGGTTTTGGTAGTTTGTGTCTTCATTGTTGTTGTGCTCAAGGAAGTTAATGATTTCCTGTTTTATTTCCTTCCGCACCCAACTTTCATTCAACAGAAGGTGGTTTAATTTTCATGCCTTTGTGTGGGGTTGAACATTTTTGTTGGAGTTGAGTTCCACCTTTAATGCCTTGTGATCTGAGAAGATGCAAAGTAAAATTTCAATTCTTTTTATTCTGTTAAGGTTTTTTTGTGTCCTAGGATATGATCAATTTTGGAGAATGTTCCATGGGCCAATGAGAAGAATGTATATTCTTTATCTGTGGGATGGAGTGTTCTATGTGCATCTATCAAGCACAATTGTTCTAGGATCTCATTTAAGTCCCTTATATCTTTGTTTAATTTCTGTTTAGAGGATCTGTCCAGCTCTGTAAGAGGAGTATTAAAGTCCCCTTCTATCATGGTATTATAGGACATTGTATTGCTCAGACTAAGTAAGGTCTATTTCAAGAATCTGGGAGCATTTAAATTGGGTGTATAAATATTTAGAATTGAAATGTCTTCTTGTTGTATTTTTCCCTTGACCAGTATGAAGTGAGCATCTTTGTCTTTTTTGACTTTAGTTGCTTTAAATCCCCATGTATCTGAAAATAAGATTGCAACTCCTCTTTTCTTCTGAATTCCGTTTGCCTGAAAAATTGTCTTCTAACCCTTAACTTGGAGTTTCAATTTGTCTTTTGAAGCTAGGCGCATTTCCTGCAGACAGCAAATAGATGGCTTGTGTTTTTTAAACCAATCAGCCAATCTATGCCTCTTCAAGGGGAATTCAAGCCATTAACATTTATTGAGATAATTGATAAGTGTGGTAGTGTTCTATTCATCTTATTTTGTGAGAGTCCATTGCTTAGTTTTATCTTTTGCATCAGTGTGGAAGTTAGGTTCTGTCCTTTAATTTCTGAGATCTTACTTTGCTATTGATCCATTTTGATGGTCAGTGTGTAGAACAGGTTGAAGTATTTTCTGTAGAGCTGGTCTTATTGTGGCGAATTTCCTCAGCATTTTTATATCAGTAAATGATTTGATTTCTCCATCAATTTTAAAGCTTAGCTTCACAGGATATAGAATTCTGGGCTGGAGATTAAAGTAGATTTAAGTAGATTAAAGGTAGATGACCATTGTCTTCTTGCTTGGAAAGTTTCATTAGCAAAGTCTGCAGTCACCCTGATGAATTTGCCCCTGTAGGTCAACTGGTGCTTACTCTTGGCAGCTTGAAGAATGTTTTTTTTTGTTTGTTTGTTTTTTGACACAGAGCCTCAAGCTGTCACCCTGGATAGAGTGCTGCGGCATCACAGCTCACAGCAAACTCCAATTCCTGGGCTCAAGCGAGTCTCTTGCCTCTGCCTCCCAAGTAGCTGGGACTACAGGCGCCCGCCACAACGCCCGGCCATTTTTTGGTTGCAGCTGTCATTGTTGTTTGGCAGGCCCGGGCTGGATTCAAACCAGCCAGCTCAGGTATATGTGGCTGGCGCCTTAGCCCATTGAGCCACAGGCGCCGAGCCAGGAGTGGGATTTTAGATTCACCTTTACACTGTCAGTGTCCCTCTGAACACCTGGAGTCTAGGGCCTCTGCATTAGAGCTGATGAACGTCCCTCCAATGCACAGATGCCCGGATGGGGGAGTAATGGGATCAAGGCTTCATGTGAGAATGCTCAGGATGGCTCCAAACCAGAGGAAGCAGGCTCCGCATTCCACTTGAGCCCATTATTCACCATCACTACACCACCCCCACCCCTACACACACATGCCTTGTCCACCGGCTTGCTTCAACCCTAGACGCAGGCAGGGCGGAACCGACGTGGCTCCGCCAGGCTAGGCTCAGCGAGCCCCAACCTGTCGGCAGAGCGGAGCAGCGTGGGACCCCACACGTTCCTGCCTAGTCCCGGCGGCCAGAGAAACGAGGGAATCCAGCCCAACAATACTGGGCCCCTTCAAAGAGCTAATATCACCCCTCCTGCCTACCCACTCTGCCATTTCTCTTCTGAGCAGTTATGTTCAGCAAGTTAAGCGCCTCACGGAGCAGAGAGTTCCCTCCCTCAACAAAGACTTAAGGACTGGCTGCCACACGTGCTAGGTGCGTGCCGGCGCAGGATGAACAAAGCAAAAAGTCCTGCCCCCAAGGAGCTTCAGCTCGACGGACCGCTCCAGCTGGGACTTACTCTCCCCAGGCGTACGCGGGAGGCGGACACCAGGTGTCCTCCTAGGTGAACAAAAAGTGCCTGAGGTGCCGCCCCGGGCCAGGTCGACAGGTAGACTTTGGCCCCGGCGGGAGGGGCGGGCCGCATGTGGCATATACGCGGAGCCAGGCACGTCGCCTGGGGCAGGTGTGCTGGGGGGAGATATGGGTGGAGGTGGCCCTGCGCAAAGCCAGGCAGGCTTTGACCTGACCTCTAGGTTACCCGGCCTAGCACGCACTTATTTGGCGCTTTGTAAATATTTATCGTAAGCGCAGGGAGTCGAGCCTCCTGCAGTCCGAGCTCACTGTGGGTGAGCGGGCTTTGGGAGGGCCCTCTCTGGCTTTAGGCTCCTCCTCTGGCGGGGTCAGTGAGGGACTTGCTTCGGCGTCCCGGCCCGGCGTAATTACAGGGGCTGTCGCCAGGCCTGACCTTAAAAGAGGAGGATGAAACGGCCTGGGAACTGGGGACTCTGGGCCCGAGCCATGCAGGAACCCGGGATCGGTGATTTCCTGCGATGCGCAAGCCAGCCTGCTGGGCGCAAACACTCACAACACCTACCCAGGGCATGCACACAACCACACAAAAAACCTCCAGACACACAGTATTCGGCTCTGCCGCTCCGGGCACACTCAGAAGCCTAATCAAAAACCTGCCGGCCCTCTCCACCCCAGGAGCTGACACCCGCCCGCCAACGCCGCTCCAGACAGCCACAGATCCCTGCAGGGAGAAGAGCCCCCAGAGGCAAATTCCAGCGGGTTTGTTTACTTGGTCAGGGGGTGGGGGGCCCCAGCCGGGTGCGGGGCAGACTGACTTGGAGGCCCAGCCCAGACTCGACCAGACTAGCCGCACAGCCTGGGGACGCCGCACGAGCACCCCTGCGCCCCCGCCCCCACTGCATGCCCCAACATGCTCCCTCGTTTTCACATTTCGCTCGCAAACATTAGCATACGTATATCAAAGGGTTTCACAAGCTTCCACACCGGCTGCTGTGATATCACTCACAAATGCTTTCACACTTGCATGCCATCACACGTGTTTACACACGCCAGATGTACACGTGTGGTTACAGTTTGTCACCCTTGCTGCCCAGATTCTCACACTCCATATTCAAGAGCCGTTCGCACGATACACACGTGTGTTGTTATACACAGGTCATTAGTGCCCTTTGACGCACCTGGAAACAAGAATGCCCCCCACCCCTTGGGCCCGCGTGTGTCTCCCCCGCGCAGGCACGGAGGGGAGGGAAGCCCGGAGCCCCTGCCACACATGTTACACACTTGAACACAACAGCGTCGCACTTTATTCCCGGCATCTAGGCGATGACACAATATCCTGAACAAAGACAACATTGACAAACCCAACAAAAACAAACAGCCGCATGTGTGGGGAGGGGCGATCGAGCAGAGTCCGGGAAGGGAGCGGGTGGTGAGCGTGGGAATGCTGGTGGCCAAGGATGGGCTTTGGGGGCTCGGGAAAGGCGCGGGACAGAACCGCCTCTCACCCTGCAAGATCCGCGCGCCAGCGCAGCAAAGAGGGGTCCGGCACCAGCGTGTCTGCAGACCCGCACGTGCTAGATGGTTCCCTTCTCCCGCACGCGCCCAGGGACACAAGCCCACCATCCAGAGTGGGGTGGTGGCACCAAGCTTCACGCAGACCCACAAGTGAGAGAACGCACAGCCTGGAGCGGATTTGCCGGGGCAGAAGAGCGCCGCCCGCACCCCCCGCCTGCCCCTCCCCCACATCCCCGCCCCCAAGCCTCCGGGGCAGCCGCGCGCCGGCTGGGCGGGGATGGGGCGGGGTGTCGGGCGGCGCCTGCCCAAAAGGCGGAGTCGCGGGGCTAAGGGGCCAGAGCTGAGTGCGCTGTGCTGAATGTGTGGTGGAGAAAGCCAGCGGGAACCCTGACCCGCAGGAGCCCCTCGTCTCCGCCCGGCCCGGCCCGGCCCTGCGCTATGGAGTTCCTCTGGGCCCCGCTCTTGGGTCTGTGCTGCAGTCTGGCCGCTGCTGACCGCCACACCGTCTTCTGGAACAGTTCAAATCCCAAGTAAGCCCTAAGTCTCCCGCTGGCAGCCTGGGAGCCCAGCTGCCACTACTCCCCTCCGCTCCAGGATAACTGTCCCCACCAGTCCCTGACCTGAACCTTGGGAGGTGACCAGAGGCGGGAGGAAGTCTGTAGGTTTTCCTCCCCTTGCTTCTCCCTCGTTTGTGGGAGCACCCCACTCCAGGGCAGGAACCTACTGGTGTCCCCTTGTGCGAGCACTGTTTCTGATCTTCCCTTCCTTCTCCCTGGCAACCCTTTGACTCCTAAGTGAGGGACCCATGATAAGCAGGTCCTGCCTCAAGCGTAAACCATCCTCCCCGGCCACCAGGGTTCGTATTCTAGTACCATGGAAGTCTGTGCCCTTCCTTGTGTATTACTTGGACACCTGCTGGTATTGACAGATACCTGATGTGACTTCAAGAGTGAGCAGAGTGTTCAAAGTAACCCTGGAAGGACACCGAGGGAGGGACTTGGGTTGCAGGCGTTAAACATTCTGGATTTGAGGCGACCTTGGAAAACAGTCCACAAGGGGTCTTTGGGGGTGGCATGGGTGAGGCACATGCTGTGCACAGGTAGATTGAGGGAATCACCTGCTTTATGGGGTTCAAGTAGTGAAACTGAAGAGACTGACAGGGGTCATGGGAGCTTCAGAAGGAATGGAAAGGGTTAAAAGGGTTACAGAGAGCTCTGGACAGGAAGGAGTTAACTTCTCCTGGTCAGGTTTAGGGCTGAAAGGCAAATGGTACTGGGAGGAACACGCTGTCAACCCTTTGTTCTTGCCCTTGAGTTTTTCAGGAGTTATGGGAACAATATTTGTGGGGAGAGAGTGTTAGGGTTGAGCAGGAGAGAAAGGCTGGGTTGCCAAAACCTTTCAGGCAACTTAGCCACCCTCAGCCCCAAGGAACCCACCACCCACTCCCCTTGAGAAATACTGTGCCAGCTTCCTCTGACATGTGGCATTACCTGGAGGAGGGGGTCTGCTGTCTGTAGTAGGTTGGAGTGGAGGAGGGAGCAGCCACTTGCCAACCCCAGAGGGTAATGCCCCTGTCCAAGGGGCTCTAGCAGCAGTTAGTCCTCCCTGCCCCTCTTTTTCCTGCCTGTTCTTTGCCTCCTTGACCCAGCCCATCTTGTCCTGGTAGTGGGAGAGACCAAAGTCCCTGTTTATGCCCATGCCAGGTGTTGACTGAAAGAGGAGGAGGGGACAGGAAGCCATGAGTGTGTGTGGGGGACCCTGGTCTTTTCCGTTCCCAAGCTCCCAGGTTTCCTCTCTTTCAGGAAGGAGCCTCTTCCTTGCCCCCCTCCCTGCCTTCCCTGACGCCGCTGCCCCCCTTTCCTAGAGGGAGAGCAAGAGTCAAATGAGGCTAAGTGGAGCAGACTCTACCCCCAGGAGAGGGGTGATGGGTGCCCCCACCCAGCACAGCTTCTGCCCTGTCCCTCTGGCCACACACACACTCCCTACCATACCCAGGACTAAAGAGAAGCCAGGCCAGAGAAGAGTCCATAGGCAGCCAGGATAGGCCAAGCGTGGGGGCAGGTATGAGGTGGCCTTGAATTGGGCGGTGTGAGGCTGGCATAGGTGACTCACTCAGGACTGTGGGCATCAGCCCCAGATCTCCAGGCCCCAGGCAGGGCAGCATGGTGAGAAGGGTGTTGCTGCTGTTGGGTCTCTTTGGTCTATAGGTAGTCCATTGTCCTGTCTATTCAGACCTGCTCGTCCCTCTTGCCTGGAGGACAGTGCTGGGGCAAGTGGGCATTGTGCCATCCTGGGGTCCTGGGGTCAGTTCATACTTTGACAAGATAAATTTTCACAAGTTCTCATGAGTGCTGGGGCGGGTAGCAGAGGTGGATGAGGAATGAGTCAGTGCCCGTCACGGGAATGGGGGAAAGACGCCAGGCCCAGAGCTGAAATACCTGTTCCGAAATGGCTTCTATGTTTATCTCTCCAGAGAGGAATTTTAAAAGCCTCTCTCTGCACCTCTCTCTCTTTTCCCCGGGGTGGGGGAGGGGCCCTGGTAAGCCTAGCTCCTGTGCTCACTGGCCACTGCAAAGCCAAGCCAGCTAGGCCAGCCGGCCGCCTGGGGGTCATGCTGACTGGGCAGTGGGTGCCCACCTCAGAGCCCTCTTGGTCTAACTCCTCCCCTGCTGCTGCCCACCCCTCCCCCCAACGCCCAGGGCTTTGGTTGAAAGCAAGTTGGCAGCTCACTCTGCTGAGTCTCCAGCTGGCAGTGCTTGGGGGAATTCAGAGAAGCTGACCAGTGGGGAGAGGGAAGTGGAGAGGCTCTTTTACCCCTACTGGGACCCCACCCACACTGGAGCCAGGTGTCTGGAACTGGTGGGGAGAGGCTGGTGGGCAGTCAGACTGGAGCCTGTGGGGCCTGGGGAAACCAGAGTGGGGGAGGGGAGCTGGCTGCACCTTGGGAGGTGGGGAGGAGAGAGGCCACCTCAATCTGAGAACTCCACATTTCATCTAGGGGAGGTATAATGTTGCTTTTGGAGATACAGGGACAGGGATGTTTGGGGGTGCCCTAAGAGAAAGGGACAAGAGACCAGGGCTTAAATTTGAGTAGCCAGAAAGGAAGACTTGAGAGAACTGAATGAACTGATGAGAATGATTTAACTTACAGGAGTAGGGCTATTATCTGTGAGCCTGGGCATATTAGGGGTGTGGGGAAAAGTGAAGCTGAGAAATAGGAGACATATTGGGGGGGGGAAATGAGAGGAGTAAGAGAAGTAAAGATATGGATGTGTTGGGAGCTCAGAGTTTCGTTTCTAGGATCCTGATTACAGAAGGTCCAATAAGGTTTTAGGTTGGGGTCTAATTACATTTAAAAGGAGCAGCTAGTAGAATAGATTTGGGGAAATATTTATGGGTAGAAGAGAATGAAGAGTGAGCTACACCTATAAGAGGAAGCCCATCCTTGGGTAATTATCAGGGGGGTTGGAAAGTGCTTAGGGATCTGGAAAGAACCAAGTGGACACTATCTGAAGGACTAATAGGAGACAGGGAGGCAGCATTTGGAGATGGTGAAGAGACATGTAAGAGATCAAGATAAGTACATACTGGGAGTGGAGATCTTAGAAAAATCTTCAGGGGGTCCAGCATGAAATGTGAGGGTCATGTAAACCTGTGGAGGCTCAGGCTCTGGCCTGGCTTCTGAATGGTCACCTGCTTCCTCCCCCTTTTTGGGTGCAGGTTCTGGAAAGAGGACTACACAGTGCACGTGCGGCTGAATGACTACCTAGACATCATTTGTCCATATTACGAGGATGATTCTGTGGCAGATGCTGCCATGGAGCGGTACACACTATACCTGGTAGAACATGAGGAATACCAGCTGTGCCAGCCCCAATCCAAGGACCAGGTCCGCTGGCAGTGCAACCAGCCCAATGCCAGACATGGCCCAGAGAAGCTATCTGAAAAATTCCAGCGCTTCACACCTTTCACCCTGGGCAAGGAGTTCAAAGAAGGCCACAGCTACTACTACATCTGTGAGTAACTGGTGCTCATCCTGGTATGATGTGCATGCTTGGGTACATGCTTATTGGGAAGTCAAGCAGCAAGGGCCCCTTCCAACCCTGAATTCTATTTTCATTCACTTATATCACAAATGGGGAGTGAGCTTCTGTTGTGCCAGGTACTCTTCTCAGCACTGTGGACACGTAAATAAATAAAACACTACAGAGCCCCTGTCCTCAAGGAAGCCAGGAAGACATACACATAGGTTAACAGTCTTAAAACAGTGTGATATGACAGACATGAGCACAGGAGTTTGGGAAAATGGTCTGGGTACCTGCCAGGCTATGGGACTCAAAGAAGTCCTAATGGAGAAGATGACCCCAAAGCTTAGGACAAGCAGAGAAGATGGCCAGCCATGAAGGTACATAAAGGGAGCACATCTTCAGGGAACTTGTGTTTCAGCATGGCTAGAGTGAGAGGGACCCAGAAAGTGGAGAGAGATGAGCTTACTAAGGTGGACAGTAGAGATTGTGCTAAGGAGTTTGAACTTTACCCTAAAGGCAGTGGTGAGCTACTGGTAGATTTTAAACATTCTAATATCAGACCTGGCACAGTGACTCTTTTCTTTTGGGAGGCCAAAGGAAAAGGATTGCTTGAGCCCGAGAGTTCAAGACCAGCCTAGGCAACATAGTGAAACAAGAAAATAGATCAACTTTGTGTAGAATGGATCTAGGATTCACTCTGTCTTTGGGGGCTAGGCAGAAGTCATAAAATGGCCCAGGTGGGTGGCACCCATAGCTCAATGGGTAGGGCAACAGCCACATACACCAAGGCTGGTGGGTTCAAACCCAGTCCAGGCCTGCTAAAACAACAATGACAACTGCAATAAAAAAAAATGGCAACACATTGTGGCAGGTGCCTCTAGTTCCAACTACTTGGGAGGCTGAGGCAAGAGGATCGCTTAGGCCCAAGAGTTTGAGGTTGCTGTGAGCTGTGACGCCATGGTACTCTACCGAGGATGCCATAGTGAGACTCTGTCTCAAAAAATAAATAAATAAATAAAATGGTCCAGGTAAGGGGAACATATTTGTGTATTTATGAAGACTTCACCCAACTTTGGGCTTGGAGGAGTGAAAGATGGAATGTGGGGAGGGGACAGTGTCATTCTTTTTTACCACTACCACCAAAGCTGAAGATTATTCTGAAGAATGGGAGGTAAGGCTGAACATTAGGTGGGAAGTCAACCAAAATTATGGAGAGTAGGAATCAAGATTAGAAGGAAGAGAGGAATTAAAATTAGTAAGAAAGCAGGGCCTGCACACTGTACCCCATGATTGCACTAATGTACACAGCTATAATTTAATAAAAAAAAAAAAAAGAAAGCAGGGCCAGGCCTGGCACCTGTGGCTCAAGTGGCTAAGGTGCCAGCCACATACATCTGAGCTGGCGGGTTCAAATCCAGCCTGGGCCTGCCAAACAATAACGGCTGCAACTAAAAACTAGCCGGGTGTTATGGCAGGTGCCTGTAGTCCCAGCTACTTGGGAGGCGGAGGCAGGAGAATCGCTTGAGCCCAGGAGTGGATGCTGTGAGCTGTGATGCCATGGCACTGTACCCAGGGCAACAGCTTGAGGCTCTGTCTTAAAAAAAAAAGAAAAAAGGAAGCACGGCCAGAGGCACTTGGACTTGTATTTTCTTCTAACAAAGTTTTCTTCCTTAACCCTCTGTGTGCTTATCTTGCAGCCAAACCCATCCACCACCAAGAAGACCAGTGCCTGAGGTTGAAGGTGACTGTCAATGGCAAAATCAGTGAGTGTCAGGGTCCCATGGACCTCTTTCCTGCATCTCTGTGCTGGGTCTGGTCTAGTGATCTGGGTTGGAATAGGAGTCCCACAGCCCAACCCAGTCACTCTTCTGCCTCCCTAGTAAAATGCCTGATCTTGTTCTTCTTGTCTTTCAGCTCACAGTCCTCAGGCCCATGCCAATTCACAGGAGAAGAGACTTGTAGCAGGTGGGTAGCTGGGGCACCGGAAGGGGTCTGCTTAAGAATGTTGGGCATAGGAGGTAGCTCTTTTCCAGGCAGGAGCTGGGAAACCCTGTTGTGTTGAGGGCCAGTACAAACAGTGGCACCACTCACAATGGGGGCCTTTGCCCTCTCACCTTGCAGATGACCCGGAAGTGCAGGTTCTACACAGCATCGGTCACAGTGCTGCCCCCCGCCTCTTCCCATTTGCCTGGGCTGTGCTGCTACTGCCGCTTCTGTTGCTGCAAACCCCATGAAGGTGTATGCCCCACCTAGCCTTAAGGATTGGAACTGGACTGAGGGGGCAGGAGCAGGCACCCCATACCTGTCCTGGGCTACTCCCAAAGCCTCAGTTCTGGGAACCATTCCCATCACATGCACAAGCTGTCACCCAGCAGCCTCAAAATGGGTATTAAGAGGGTTTCAACCCAAAGGAGGTCAACCAGCCTGGCAGTGCCATCCCCACCTCCATCACAAAGGGATGGAAAAAGAAGTGGGGCCATCCTTTCCCCACCATTCCTGCCTTTAAGCCAAAGAAACAAGCTGTGCAGACATGGTCCCTTAAAAAGGTCACAGTGGGAGCCAAGCTGAAAGAGGCCTGGGACCATATAGATGGACAGAGTATAGCAAAGATGCCCCTCCAAGAGAGATCCAGGATGTTAAGATGAACTGAGTGAAGGAAAATCAAGAAACAGTTTCCTGCTTGGAGCCAGGTACAGGAGAGGCAGTACGCTTGGGCTGACCCAGCATCTCCTGGCAAGACTTTCATCTGTGGAGCTGCTACAGAGAAGTTTGCAGCCAGGCACTGCCTTCTCCCCGATCCGGGGGCAATGATCCCCAGAGCTGTGCCAGCAGGGGGGCTGTGCCAACCTGTTCATAGTGTGTAGCTATAAGGGCAGTGCCCATGTGTACAGTCTGCCTAGAGTGTAAAGGGCAGGGCCCACGTGTACAGTTATCTGTATATAAATTTGTGTGTCTGTGATTTCTACAACTGGAGTTTTTTATACAAAGTTCTTTGTCTCAAAATAAAGTGTGCTTTTTTTGGTGTGCTTTTCTGCCAGTCCATATTAATTTATGACCACTGATGCCCTACTGTGTGCTAGGCTCTGTGCTACACCTTCAGCAACGGGGTTCAAATTTCATTCTTTCTCAAGAATCTGTGCCTCAGCAGCCAAAAGGGCAGGGCGTTCCCTCCTCTGACGGTCGGCCAGGACAGAAGTGCTCCAGCAGGCACCCGGCACCCAGGGAGTTCCTCGGCAGTCTCTGCCCCACTCCCCGCACTGGGAGCTGGGCTTTGGCATTCCATCCAGGTACTCAAGCTGCTTGGGTGAGTCAGAGAAGCTGGGAACGCCCGCTGAGGCACGCGGCCCGCCCCACCGTCCCATCAGCAGAGAAGGGTAGGAGGGTAGAAGGGAAACTTCCCAGCAGCAAGTGGGCTGGACTAAGGGGTCAGTGACGGAGGTGGGTGGAGGCAGTGGGCTGGCAGAGTCGTGTGAAGTTGGCCTTATGGCTTAAGAGAAGCATCTGAGAAAGTACTGGTGATTCCTGGCAATCCCTGTTATTTAGGGGAGAGGCTGGGAAGAGACTTCAGCCAACTCCAGGAAAAAACCTCCCAAACTCTGCGCAACCGAGGTTTCCACAAGGCTCCGGGTGGAAGGCGTGGTGAAGTCCAGCTCAGTCCAGCCAGCTTTTGTTTTGAGGTCTAGGGCGCAGGCTCACGGGTCTGTGGGAACATGCACATCCAAGCTCGGGCTGGGTGGTCTGAGGGTGGGCGGAGTGTGAGGAGCCGGAGGTGCTGGGGACGAATCTGCTGAGCCCTAGGACCGCGACCGACCAGGACCAAGGGCAGGATCTGGAGGACCAGTACAGTAGTGAGCTGACAGCCCAGAGGCCCTGCGGCCACAGCCAAGACAACCCGGATGGCACTTCGCGGGGCGGGGCCCAAGTTCCGGTTGGGGATTCTGGGGAGGGCGGGTTTCGGATCAGCTTCCGGGGGCGGGGCCGAGCGCACGGGGCGGGGCTCCGGTTTCTCAGATCCGGTACAGATTTGGCTGCCGAGCGCCTCTGGGCTCCGGATCTGACTCCGGGCGTGATGGAGACGGGCGGTGTGTTCGACTCACTCCTGTCCGGAGTGTGCGTGGTCTTCACCCTCGGCATGTTCTCCACCGGCCTGTGAGAGCGTGGCCGGGCTGGGAAGGGGCAGGACTGGGAAGTCAGGAAAAGAGAAAGAGGGTTAGAGACGTGGCTGCACAGTCCCAGACTGTGTACCCAACCTGGGGTCAAAGTGGAGTCGGGTCGAGGGGGCCTGGGTACAAAAGCAAAGCCGGTCATTCATCCGGAGGCAGAAGGCAAGGGAGCTGGGGGAGATTCTGCGCTGTCCGTGGAGGATGACAGACCTGGGGGGATTCCCCAGCTGCCTGACTCTCGGTTCCCACCCTTTATCCCTCCCTTCGGGCCCCACTACAGCTCGGACCTCAGGCATATGCGGATGACTCGGAGTGTGGACAGCGTCCAGTTCCTGCCCTTTCTCACCACGGAAGTCAAGTGAGAGGGGCGATAGCTGTGGCGGGAAAGGCTGTCCGAGGGAGGTGGAGAAGGGGTAGAAGCGTGAAAGAGAACCCTTGGGTCCCCTCCCATACTGAACCACACAGGCATGTGCCTCCCCTCCACCCTACAGCAACCTGGGCTGGCTGAGTTATGGGACCCTGAAGGGAGATAGGACCCTCATCGTGGTCAATGCAGTGGGCGCTGTCCTTCAGACGCTGTACATCTCAGCATACCTGCACTACTGCCCACGGAAGGTACAGGCCTCACTCCGACCCACTTCTCTGCTGCATGCCCTGCCTTGGGCAAACACTACTTCTTAGAAGACTGTCACTGGCTGGTGCTGCCACCTTTTCTTGGAAGGCCCCTCCAACCTTGCCGTTCTTCCTCCTTGAAGCTTCTGCGACTCACGTACTACCCTCAGGCGAGGCTGGCAGCTCTACCTGGCCTGAGAATCCTACACTGCCCCGCAAGCCAAGGGGAAAGGGCTTTATCTCTGATATTTCTTTCAGAACCAGGGCCAGTGAGTGAGAATGGGATTATTAGCTCCACTTCCCCACTCAATCAGGAAAGCATTTATTATGCCCCTACTGTGTATCCTAAGCTCACAGAAAAGATACCTTTCCCGCCCCTGGAAATCTCCAGTGTTCTGGGTGAATATGGCTTCCCCTTCAAGTCACTGGTTGGAAAGGGACTGACAAGTCCTATACTGGACGCTTAAACAAAGGTTAGCTTTCCCGTTTGTAGCACAGGAAAAAGGCAGGATGAATTAATTCTAGCAGGGAAAAGCATGCTCCTGGCACATCTGAAAGTAAAGCTACTCTCTCCCCTGCAGCGTGCTGTGCTGCTACAGACTGCAACCCTGCTAGGGGTCCTTCTCCTGGGTTATGGCTACTTTGGGCTCCTGGTGCCCGACCCCGAGGCCCGGCTTCAGCAGCTGGGCCTCTTCTGCAGTGTCTTCACCATCAGCATGTACCTCTCACCACTGGCTGACCTGGTGAGTGGGGGTGTCCAGGGAGGTAGGGGAAGATAAAGAAGGGCCAGGTTCTCACAGCCAAAGACTGCTTACACTCCAGAGGAAGGGGAGACACAAGTCCTGGAAGGAGAGAAGGCAGTAGAAGTGGGTGAGGGGGAGGCAGGAAAGATTTGGGTAACAGATCAGGGAGGGACCTTTTTCCTGAGAAAATTTTTAGGCAAAGGAGAGCTTTACTATGTTTCTGGGCCAGGAGTGTCTTTCATTCTTTCCCACAGGCCAAGGTCATTCAGACCAAATCAACACAATGTCTCTCCTTCTCACTCACCATTGCTACCCTTCTTACCTCTGTCTCCTGGTCCCTCTATGGGTTTCGACTCAGAGATCTGTACATCATGGTAAGCAGAATAGGGCTGGGGTGACAGGTATGCAAGGTGGGAAACTGGCTTCCCTCCTCATAGAAGTCTTTGTGATTTTAGGTGCCAAACATTCCAGGAATCCTCACCAGCTTTATCCGCCTCTGGCTTTTCTGGAAGTACCCACAGGAGCAAGAAAGGAACTATCGACTCCTGCAAACCTGAGGCAGCTCACCTGATTACTGGGCACCTTAATGCCAATTTGATACCAAAGAGAGCTTCTTGTCTCAGCTGGTCCTACTGACCAGCCCCCCCAGATGCAGTGGGTTGTGGGAATAAGAGACAACTTTGAAAATGGAGGGCTTTTCCAAAGAAACAGCTTTACTTAGATGATCGGGTGTGACCTACAAGATGAAATAACTTTTATTTTTCAGAGAGATTATCTTTTTTAATTTTGGAGGTTGGGGTGATAGCTTTAGAATATGCCTTAAAATAAAGTGTTCCTCACCCCTGCCCATCATGGTTCACTCTCTCTTCATGATACTAAACCTGCCTGCTGTGGTTAAAGATAGATCCAGTTATTCTCAGGCTGATAGAGTAGGCTCAGAAAAGGTATTTAGAAAGAACCAAAAGGTGGGAAAAACCCAAAGGTCTTAAGAAGAACAGAGCTTGGATGTTTTGTTTTTTTGGTAGAGACAGAGTCTCACTTTATCGCCCTCGGTAGAGTGCCATGGCATCACACAGCTCACAGCAACCTCCAACTCTTGGGCTTAGGTGAATCTCTTGCCTCAGCCTCCCGAGTAGCTGGGACTACAGGCGCCCGCCACAACGCCCGGCTATTTTTCTGTTTTGCAGTTCAGCCGAGGCCAGGTTTGAACCCGCCACCTTCAGTATATGGGGCCAGCGCCCTACTGGATGAGCCATAGGCGTTGCCCCAGAGCTTGGATGTTATGAAAAACGGAACTTCAAGTACTTTGTACAGGGTTAAAAGGACCAGGAAAGTGAAATGCCATTCCCATCCTGTGAGATCTTGAGAAGGGGTCTTTGCCTCCTTTGGAGCTAAAATCAGGAAGACCAGCCACAGGGAAAATGGTTCTTCCACTTCTGGACCTCCTGAACACTGAACCACCAATTCCCACTGTCCATACTCAAACGAAACAAAGTTAGAAAATAAACTTCCTCTTTAATGGGGAACGGGAATGGCTGTCTGGCAGAAATGGGGTTATCATGTCAGAAGCGCAGTCCCTTGCGGGCTAAGTCGGCTCGGGCCTCCTGGATCTGGCTCTGCAGCTCTCGTGCGGCGTCCTCGCAGTCATGAAAAGTGGCCACGCGATAGCCCACCATGCCCAGGGCATAGCAGCCGGCGGACACCAGCAAGTAGGCGGGCAGTGGCCACAAGACCTCCTGGCAGGACGAGGGCAGCTCCAGACCCAGGGCCCCCATGGTCAGGGCCGCCCAGATGGAGCCCAAGATCGCCAGTCCGCAAAGCCACTGCGCTAATTTCGTCATGGTCACTACGGGAAGAGAAAGCAAAACTCAGGATCCCTTCCATTTCCCCTACGCCCTCGACACCTGAGACCCATTCCCCGCTCCTCTCGCCCTCTTCGCCCCGGCTGGCCGCCCTCGACGTTCCCTTACCTTCGGGCTCCGCGACTCCCCTTCCCGGCGTGGCCCTGACGACCGCGCACGGAAGTTCTCCTGGCTCGCGCTTCCCGCGCGCAGCTTTCTGGTAGTTGTAGTCCGAGCGGCGCCGGCTTTCCGTGCTCCGCAGACCGTGGTGTCCAGAAGGCTCGGTGCTGGGGTGAGGCTTCAGGGGAGCCTGCGGAGACACCGTTAGACTTTGCAATAAGGTGAGACGTAGAGTCTTCCCCCTTCAACTCTGTTCTCCAGCACAGAGATCCTGTTGTCACTCATTAGCTCCTATGAATATTTCTTTCTTTCTTTCTTTTTGAGACAGAGTCTCAAGCTGTCGCCCTGGGTAAACAGCCGTAGCATCATAGACTCATGGCAACCTCCAACTCTTGGGCTCAAGCGATCTTCTTGCCTCCGTTTTTCTATGTTTAGTAGAGACGGGTTCTCTCTTTTGCTCAGGCTACTCTCAAACTCTTGAGTTCAAGCAATCCACCCGCCTCGGCCTCCCCAGAGTGCTAGGATTACAGGAATGAGCCACCGCTCCCGGCCCATTTCTATTTTTAAGAGTCAGAGTCTTTTTTTTGTAGAGACAGAGTCTCACTTTTTCGCCCTCGGTAGAGTGCCGTGGCGTCACACAGCTCACAGCAACCTCCAACTCCTGGACCCAGGCGATTCTCTTGCCACAGCCTCCTGAGTAGCTGGGACTACAGGCGCCCGCCACAACCCCAGCTATTTTTTTGTTGCAGTTTGGCCGGAGCCGAGTTTGAACCCGCCACCCTCGGTATATGGGGCCGGCGCCCTACCCACTGAGCCACAGGCACCGCCCTAGTCTTATTTTTCAAAAGAAACACAGAGTCACAAGCAGTAAACCTTGGAACTACAGGGAGAAGGGCTCCAGAAGGATTTGCTTTTTAAAAAGTGACACTCACCCTCACCTCAACGTCCCCCCACCCCGCGCCCATAGCTCAGTGGCTAGGGCACTGGCCACACACACCAGGGCTAGCGGATTCGAACCCGGGCAAGGCCTGCTAGAAACAACAATGACGACTGCAACAACAACGAAAAAAAAAAAAAAAAAGCCGGGTGTTGTGGCAGGCACTTGTATTCTCAGCTACTTGGGAGGCTGAGGCAAGAAAATTGCTTAAACCCAAGAGTTGGAGGTTGCTGTGAGCTGTGATGTCATATCACTCTACCGAGGGCGACATAGTAACACTCTGTCCAAAAAAAAAATTTTTTTTTTGAGATATGGTTGAGAGGGAAGGAGAGGAGATTATATGCATGTATTAGGAGAGTTGGGATTAAGAGAGAACAAAATCTTCATCTAATATATTAAGGTGTTAATTGATTATACCTAAAAAGGAAAATATAATAATAATATGAGCATGTTATTTAGAAATACAGAGGTAGGTACCTGAAGAAGCAGCCTAGAAACTTGAGTAGCTGTATGGAAGAGTACATATGTAGGGGGAGGAGAAGATTAGCAGGAGACAGTTATTGTTCATTAAAACCTTGTAGAACTAAGGGCGGCCCCTGTGGCTCAACCGACTAAACCAAAACCAAACCCAGCCCCGGCCAAAAACTGCAAAAAAAAAAAAAAACCTGTAGAACTGGGTTCTTTTTTTCAGACAGAGTGTCACTCTATCACCCTCGGTACAGTTCCATGGTGTCACAGTTCACAGCACCCTCAGTCTTTTGGGTTTGAGCAATCCTGAGCCACAGGGGCTTACCACCACACCAAGCTAGTTTTTCTATTTTTAGTGGAGACAGAGTCTTGCTCTTGCTCAGGATGGTCTTGAACTTCTGAGCTCAAGTCATCGACCCATCTCAGCCTCCCGGAGTGCTAGGATTATAGGCACAAGCCACCATGCCCAGCAGAACTGTTGGATTTTAAAAGTATACAAATTCCTTTGTTAAAATAAAAATTAAGGCAAATGAAGGGCAGAGCCTGTGGCTCAAAGGAGTAGGACTCCAGCCTCATATGCCAGAGATGGTGGGTTCAAACCTAGCCCCAGCCAAAAACTGCAAAAAAAAAAAAAAAATTTAAAGCAAATGAAAACATTTTTTAAAACCTGGTATATGAGGCTAGGTGTGGGCTTGGCGCCCATAGCTCAGTGGTTGGGGTACCAGCCACATACACCAGGACTGGCGGGTTCAAGTCCAGCCTGGGCCTGCTGAACAACAATGACAACTACAATAAAAAATAGCCAGGCTTTGTTGCAGGCGCCTGTAGTCCCAGCTACTTGGGAGGCTGAGGCAAGAGAATCCCTTGGGCCCAAGAGTTTGAGGTTGCTGTGAACTGTGACACCACAGTACTCTACTGAGGGCAATAATGTGAGACTCTGTCTCAAAAAAAAGAAGAAGAAGCCAGGTGTGGTGGCTCATGCCTGTAATCCTAGCTCTCTGGGAGGCCAAGGTAGGTGGATTGATTAATCTCATGGGTTCCAGACCAGCCTGAGCAAGAGCAACACCCAGTCTCTACTTTAAAAAATAGAAAAACTAGCTGGGCATAGTAGTGCACACCCACAGTCCCAGGCTAAGACAAAAGGATTGCTCAAGCCAAAAGTTTGAGGTTGCTGTGAGCTATAACAACATGGCACTCTACCCAGGAGGACAGAGACTCTGTCTCAAGAAAACAAAAAGAAGGCTGGGTGCCTGTGGCTCAAGCGGCTAAGGCGCCAGCCACATATAACTGAGCTGGCGGGTTCAAATCCAGCCGGGGACCGCCAAACAACAATGACGGCTGCAACTAAAAAATAGCCAGGTGTTGTGGCGAGTGCCTGTAGTCCCAGCTACTTGGGAGGCAGAGGCAGGACAATCACTTGAGCCCAGGAGTTGGAGGTTGCTGTGAGCTGTGATGCCACGGTACTCTACCCAGGGCGACGGCTTGAGGCTCTGTCTGAAAAGAAAAGAAAAAAGAGAAAGAAAGAAAAAGAAAAACTTGATATATGAGCTTCAAAGTCCTAGCACTAGCTCCATCTCTCCACTCCTCTCCACCAAATCCTACTGGTTGGTCAATCAAGGCCTCACTGGTCACAGTGACTTTCAAACATTGGCACAATTTAGGGACATCAGCTTTGCAGATCCATGAATTCTATTATATTTACCCACAGTAGGCTTGGTCTTGAAAGAATACCACTCCCCAGAACAATTTTTTTAGGAGAAAGATAATGAGAAGGGGCTTTTCCCACTACACATAAGAATAGATGACAGATTATAAAGTTATAATAATCATCAGCCACTGAAGAATAAACACTCTTTGAAGAGATATTACATGTCCTTCCCTGTGCAACAGTGTTATGTTTAATTTTCACAACACTCTACAGTGGGCACTTTTATATCCCACATATGAATGAAGAAATTGAGACAAAGAGGATAAAAGATAAGTAAGTTGCCCAAGGTTGCACAGGTAGTAAGTAGCAGAGCTGTGCTATTGCACTCAAAACTCTGTTTTTAACAATATTCTTCTGCACGACTGACACACGAACCGGTAGGCAGGGTCAGCATAACAGCTAACATTTATTGCTGCTTACTGTGTGCAAGGCACTGGGGTGAATGCCTTCTGGACATAATCTCAGTCGATCTTTACAGCAACTGTATGAAATAGATGCTACTATCTACATTTCACAAGTGAGGAAATAGGCATAGCCCAGAGACCTTCCTTGGGAGCCTGCCTTTACCATTACAGTATGGCACGCCTTCCCTAGATCAATGAAACAGAATAAAAAATGAATAGGTAATGTATATGTTTCAAGTTAGCGTATGATAGGGGCAGCATCTCAAGTGAGTGAGGAGTGATAGATTGTTTGAAAAGCACTTGCAACTGGTTTACCATTGGGAACAAATTAAGTTAGATTTTAGCTTCACGTCTTATACCAAAACACAGAGCATTAAAAAATTTAATGTAAAACATGAAACTCTAAATACATGTATGCCACAAGAAAATATGGTACAAATTTTCCTGTTGCTCAGTTCAAGCATCGTGTCCTCTAAGCAGCCTTCCCGGGCCTTGACCCTGTCTTGCAGGGTAGGCCACTGACCCTGCTCTGTACTCCCACTAACTCTGCTGAACTGCAGAGTTTGGTTTCTCTGCTTGTCCTGCCCAAACCATTGTATCTCCAAGATTAAGCACAGTGTGGGAAATCCGGCAGGGTTACTGTGGACCTAAGATGAGTGAGGAAGGGAAGAGGACAGTTTAGCATTAGATAGTCTCCAAAAACTGGCTCAGTTTTGGGTGGTGCCTGTGGCTCAAAGGAGTAGGGCAACGGCCTCATATGCCGGAGGTGGCGGGTTCAAACCCAGCCCCGGTCCCAGGACTCCATTCTGCTAGACACAGGGTATTTGGCCTCTGATAGCCCTAGACAAAAGATGGCAGATTCTCATGGTCAGCTTCTTCCTGTGCAGTCTTTCTGCAGATCATCACCCTTTTGCTGCCAAAACAGGATGAAGTACATGTGATTACAGCAGGCATGTGAGGCAGGCGGCTTGGGAAGTAAAAATTTTAGCTTTTAGAGCCCAGTTGTCCTGGGCTTGGTTACAGGCTCTGGCTTCTTCCTTTGCTTAGCTATGTGACCTTGGGAAAGTAACTTAACCTCTTTGAGGCTCTGTTTTCTCAGATGTACAATGGAACAAATAACTGATCCTCCTCACAGTTAGAGTGTTGCTCTCAAAATTAAAGGAGACAGGCTTGGCACCCATAACTGAGAGGTTAAGGTGCCAGCCACATACACGGGGGCTGATGGGTTCGAACCTGGCCCAGGCCTGCTAACTGACAATGACAACTGCAACAAAAAATAGCTGGACATTGTGGCAGACACCTGTAGTCCCAGCTACTTGGGAAGCTGAGGCAAGAGAATTGCTTAAGCCTGGGAGTTTGAGGTTGCTGTGAGCTGTGATGCCACAGCACTCTACCAAGGGTGACATAATGAGACTCTGACTCAAAAAAAAAAAAAAAATTAAAGGAGAAAATATATGTAGGGTGCTTAAACAAAATATGGCATTTGGGAGATGTGTGATCAGTGCCAGCTACTCTTGTCATTAGGGATGGTTGTCCTTAGTTATTACACATCTCAGAGGTGAGGACACGGCTTAATCCCTGCAGCATCCCCACTACACCATCAAGTACCATCTTCTGAGGTAGCTTACTTCTACAGATGACTAAGCTCATATTTGTAAGGGTTTTCTGTTTTTTCTTGCTTGGTTTTAGAGGAAGACAAATTCCAAATCTGAGAACTTCTTAGTCTAGTATACTGAAGATGGAGGAATATGCGAAATTAAAGAGAACACAGAGAAGGAATGGATTGAATATTTTGGGGGAAGCCTTCATAGAGGCCCAGAAGCCTGAGTTGATACTAAAAATGAGTAAGAGTTGTTCAGGTGGGGGCAGGGGTGCAGTAGGCCAAGGGAGCAGCCTAAACAAAGATATGGAGGCATAAAAGTTCACGGTGAGTAATCCTTCCTGGCTGTCCCCGGGACAGACAATGCTTCATGGGGAGAGTTACAGGAGATGAGGCTAGAAAAGCTGGCCAGAGTCAGGTGATTAAAGACTCCTTAAAAGAATCTGTGTTGAGAAGGTGGTCCCACCCCTACAAGGGTGGGAGACTCCCCCATGTGCATCTGTACACACCACATCAGGCAGCAGGGTACCCATAAGTGCCAAGGTGATTACTGGGTCCATGGGGAGGGTTCCAGGAAGTCAGGCTGTGTTGACCTCACCCCTGCCTTGAGGGCACCCATAGTTCCATGGGGCAACCAGACAGACAGACATGTAATCAACAAACACATACCCACAAAATGATAGACAGGCTTTAAAGGTGATGGTGGATCAGGAATTGTACTGGTAATTGGAGAAGGGGCTGGGTAAGTCAGGGTTTCCTAAGGAAGCTAACTCAGAGGAGACCAAGATGGGAAAAGATGATAACTCAAGGGAAGAGGGAGAGGGACCCCGGAACAAGCCTAGGAAGTTAATATAAACATCTGGCTCATGCTGGAGACTCAGGAAGAATTTGGAGTTGATGAAGGGTAGAAGTTGAATTTCAATAAAGAGCTCAAAATGTAATAGTGTGTTGCTAATGGGGTTCTTGGCTCTTTTTTTTTTTTTTAGGCAGAGTCTCGCTTTGTCACCTTGGTAGAGTACCATGGCGTCATCATAGTTCACAGCAACTTCAAACTGTTACGCTCAAACAATCATCCTGCCTCAGCCTCCTGAGTAGCTGGGACTATAGGTACCCACCCCCAACCCAGCTATTTTTAGAGATGGGGGTCTCACTTTTGCTCAGGCTAGTCTCGAACTCCTGAACTCAGGCAACCCACTCGCCTCAGCCTCCCAGAGTGCTAGGATTACAGGTGTGAGCCACTGTGCCCAATCCCTTGGCCCCTTTTTTTTTTTTTTTTTTTTGAAATAGCATCTCACTATGTTGCCCTCGGTAGAGTGCCATGGCATCACAGCTCACAGTGACCTCAAAGTCCCAGGCTTAAGCGATTCTCTTGCCTCAGCCTCCTAAACAGCTGAGACTACATGCACCTGCCACAATGCCCAACTATTTTTTTGTTGCAGTTGTCATTGTTGTTTGGCAGGCTCAGACTGGGTTTGAACCTGCCAGCTCAAGTGTATGTGGCTGGAGCCCTAGCCTCTGAGCCACAGGCACCGAGCCCCTTGGCTCTTCATTTTTTTTTATTATTATTTATTATTATTTTTTTTTTTGGTAGAGACAGAGTCTCACTTTATCGCCCTCAGTAGAGTGCCATGGCGTCACACAGCTCACAGCAACCTCCAAATCCTGGGCTTAAGCGATTCTCTTGCCTCAACCTCCCGAGTAGCTGGGACTACAGGCGCCCG
>CAUYRH010055585.1:0-19092 GCA_963574655.1 Perodicticus potto | reverse complement strand
AATTCATACATAGCTTTTCATTGTGGCCTCTTTCCTCCAGCACGCCTGTGGCTTGGGTGGGTCTTTAGTTGATGATCCTGCGGGTTCAAGTGGCTTTTCTTTCTTTTTTTTTTTTTATTTTGTTTTTGTTGAGACAGAGCCTCAAGTTGTCGCCCTGGGTAGAGTGCTGTGTGGCATCACAGCTCATAGAAACCTCCAACTCCTGGGCTCCAGCGATTCTCCTGCCTCCGCCTCCCAAGTAGCTGGGACTACAGGCGCCCGCCACAACGCCCGGCTATTTTTCGGTTGCAGCAGTCATTGTTGCTTGGCACGCCCGGGCTGGATTCGAACCCACCAGCTCGGGTGTATGTGGCTAGCGCCTTAGCCGCTTGAGCCACAGGCGCCGAGCCTCTTTTTTTAATTGAGACAGAGTCTCACTTTGTCACCCTTGGCAGAGTGCCCTGGTGTCATAGCTCACAACAACCTCAAACTCCTGGGCTTAAGCAATTCTCTTGCCTCAGCCTCCCAAGTAGCTGGTACTATAGGTGCCTGCCACAATGCCCGGCTATTTTTTTTTTTTAATTTAATTTAATTTTATTTTATTTTATTTTATTTTATTTTATTTTATTTTGAGACAGAGCCTCAAGCTGTCACCCTGGATAGAGTGCCGTGGCATCACAGCTCACAGCAACCTCCAATTCCTGGGCTCAAGCGATTCTCCTGCCTCCACCTCCCAAGTAGCTGGGACTACAGGCGCCCGCCACAACGCCCGGCCATTTTTTGGTTGCAGCCATCATTGTTGTTTGGCAGGCCCGGGCTGGATTCAAACCTGTCAGCTCAGGTGTACGTGGCTGGCGCCTTAGCCGGTTGAGCCACAGGCGCCGAGCCATTGCCCGGCTATTTTTTTAGGGATGGGTCTTGCTTTTGCTCAGGATGGTCTCAAACTCCTGAGCTGAAGCAGTCTACCCACCTTGGCCTCCCAGAGTGCTGGGATTACAGGCATGAGTCACCTCACCCAGGAATGTTTGTTCCTGTTAGACAAATTAGAAAATAAATATAAGCACAAAGAGAAAAAATATCCCATAATCTTCTTATCTTCTATTGTTTTAGTGCATCCTTATTAGCTATAGGACGTTAGGCAAGGTTTGTGTTGTTTTTGTTTGTTTGTTTGTTTGAGACCCTGTTTCCTAGACTAGAGTGCCATGGTGTTAACCTTGCTCACAATAATCTCAAACTCCTGGGTTCTAGTGATCCTCCTCACTCAGCCTTCGAAGTAGCTAGGACTACAGGTGCCCACCACAATGCCTGGCTCATTTTTCTGTTTTCACTAGAGATAGGGTCTCGCTTATTCTCTGATTGGTCTAGAACTCCTGAGCTCAAGCAATTCACCCGCCTCTGCCTCCCAAAGTGCTAGGATTATAGGCATGAGCTGCTAGGCCCAGCCTTAGGCAAGGTTCTTAACCATGGAACCTTGTTTTTCCTCAGTTTCTTAACTATAAATGGGTATAATAATAAAATCTACCGTATAGGATTGTGGCAAGTATTAAATGAAAGTCCACGTACAGAGCTTAAAGATCATATTGATGATGGTGATTATTTAGCCTTTTAAATGATTTTGACATTCTTTTTGAACATAGACCTATGTGACTTGTTAATCAGCTTAAGGATTTATTTGGGAAGCACACAGTCATTGTTGGGGGTTTCCTCACTAACCAGTAGTCTTACGCTAAAGGTAGAGCATAACATTTGCATTTGCAGAATACAGCATGGGGCTACCACGAACTGACTGTGTTGATCACTCTCCCCAGGTGAAGAACATCATTTACCATGCAGTGAAAGATGCTGTTGGCACCCTCAAGGCTCATGAATCCAAACTTGCAAGGTCTTAGGCATGGAGAAATTCCAAACTCCCCTGTGAAGCAGGTTTTTCACTCACAACACTTACAGGGAACAGCATGGATCTCTGATGGAGCAGAGGTCCTTTACCTGGAGCCAGTGTGGTCAGTATTACAAACTCTCCAGCCACTCTTTTCTATGCTGCCTCAACACCGAAGGTTGACACAGGAACGTCGCACTGTTCGCACACACAGTTTCAGACTCCAAGTCAAGGATGTCATATCCCCATCCTATGGCTTTTGGGGAATCCAAATTGCCTGAACATCGCTGGGCTTTCTTGCACGTTCTCCTGAAATGAAATTTTGTGGAAACCAGGACAGTGGGCACACCTTTCTTTTCTTTTCCTTTTGTGCCTACTTAAGTGGGAATGTGTTTGAAGGTAGAGGGAATCACATAACTGGTACAGGTAGGGGGTAATTCTTAAACATGCCTGGTGGAATTCTAACAGTGTCTTTGCACGTGACCTCTGACAAGGCCCATCCCAGAAGACGGGGGTGAAGCCATTCCCCACACTCTTTCCCATGAACACTGGAGTCGTATAGGACCCAGGGAGAACCCACTGCTTTTCCCGGGAGGCTCCAGGATTAGGAAACGTGTGTATTTAGTGAAAAATAGGTTTGTAGTGAAATAGTTACTATTTCATGAAAGTAGATATTTTTAGAATTTTTGAAATACCACAGTTGTTTTCCTGGATTATGAGGAAAGGCACATTACATTTTAGTCTTCCTTTCGAAAAACTCTTTGAAGAAATATGATTTTTAGAAATCAGCTGCCCATTCATTATAGCACAAAGTCAGCCAAAGCAGAACTTAAAAGAATTGGCATTTTAGAATTCTTTTAGTTTCTCTCCCTCCCATCTCAGTCATATCTTGAGGGAATAGTCATCTGAGAAAGAATTTGTCACGTCTGAGCTGTGGTGTGTTCTCTGCGTGTACACACTGGTGACTCCAGGAACCATTTTCACCTATTACCAGCGTTCCCTGGGGACTCCTCTCATGTTTCCAAACAGGAAGGACAGTTTGATTTCCAACATGAGGTTTTTTGTTTTTTGTCCAGAAATATTTTCAGTAAAACTTTCCAACTCAGTGGAGTTTTAAGAATTTATTTGAAAATGATGGAATTCATTGGCCCATGGGTACATTGGGAAATGTATCTCTTTCCAGCTGTACTGTAGTGCCCTGCAGGCTTGTTTATATGTTCACAGTTACTTTTTTTTTTTAAATAAAAGTCATTTACTGTAGAATACTTTTAATTTCACTTCTTGTATTTTAATTTTGTTGAAGGGCTGATTGGGATTTCCATGTTCTTATTAAAAATCTAACAAATCTGTTTGGAGTGGACTGTTATTCCTGTGCCTAGCCTTCTAAAATCAAGATCAAATTGAAGGCTAGATCGGAGGTAGAGGATTCATCTCCAGGTCTTCATTACTATGCTGCACCTAATTGTTACTCTTTGATTTCTAAACTTGTGCCCAGGGCGGCTCCTGTGGCTCATTGAGTAGGGCGCCGGCCCCATATACCGAAGGTGGCGGGTTCAAACCCAGCCTCGGCCGAACTGCAAAAACAGAAAAATAGCCGGGTGTTGTGGTGGGTGCCTGTAGTCCCAGCTACTCGGGAGGCTGAGGCAAGAGAATCGCCTAAGCCCAGGAGTTGGAAGTTGCTGTGAGCTGTGTGACGCCATGGCACTCCACCGAGGGCGATAGAGTGAGACTCTGTCTCTACAAAAAAATAAAAAATAAAAAAATAAAAAAAAATAAACTTGTGCCCAGCTGGGAGAAGGGAAAGTACCAGGGTGAGGTCAGTATGGTTTGGGGGTTAAAAGAAGAGGCTACATGAATTAGAAGATGGGAGGAGAGACAGGTCTCTTCATAGTTTATGCTTTGTGAATGGAATAGGAAAGGTAGGGTCCTTCCTTCCTAGGGCACAGTCTTAGAGGACAGAGCCATGGTAAGTGGCCTAAGCAAGGTTTGGGGGAGTCATTTCTTGGATTCTTTAAAGCAGGAGTTCTGACTGCCGCCCCTTAACAAACAATGTGGCCCTAGATCCACCTTGGAGATGGTGGGAGAAAGCCCAAGTGGGATTTATTTTTGTTTATCAAGTAGTAAAGTGTCTTGAGGGGTGAGAATAAACTGCATTTCAATTAGAAGAGGCCTTTTGGAGAGGAAGTTGTAAAGAATAGCAAGTGGGGGTGGGTGGGCAGGCATGGTGGCTCACGCCTATAATCCTACACTTGGGAGACCAAGGGTGGGTGGATTGCCTGA
This sequence comes from Perodicticus potto, assembly GCA_963574655.1. NCBI lineage: Eukaryota > Metazoa > Chordata > Mammalia > Primates > Lorisidae > Perodicticus > Perodicticus potto. Next base: position 14,957 of record CAUYRH010055585.1, on the reverse strand, counting down.
GCTCAGAGGTTGGAGACTAGCCTGAGCCAGAGCGAGACCTCATCTCTAAAAATAGCCAGATATTGTGGAGGTTGCCACTTGAGTCTAAGAGTTTGAGGTTGCTGTGAGCTATGACGCTATAGCACTCTACCAAGGGTGACAAAATGAGACTCTATCTCGAAAAAGAAAAAAAGAATAGCAAGTGGTGTCATCAGAGACTACTTTTATTTTATTTTATTTTTTGAGACAGAGCTCAAGCTGTCACCCTGGATAGAGTGCAATGGCATCACAGCTCACAGCAACCTCCAATTCCTGGGCTCAAGTGAGTCTCTTGCCAACGCCCGGCCATTTTTTGGTTGCAGCCGTCATTGTTGTTTGGCAGGCCCGGGCTGGATTCGAACCCACCAGCTCAGGTGTACGTGGCTGGCAACTTAGCCCACTGAGCCACAGGCGCCGAGCCAGAGACTACTTCTTTGGAACCTTTCGAAAAACATCTTCCAAAGCATTTGAACCTAGAAATATAATAACTAGTTTGGAAATAGACCATTGTGTGGTTCGAGGAGACTGAATTTGAATAAGACCATACTCTTTGAAATACAGAGCTCTGAGTGTGTCCTTTCTGCCTGATGGGCACAAGTTGATGCTGTGGTTGCCAGAAGGATTATACATCAACATAAAGGGTAGAGGAATGCAGAAGTTTTAAAATGGGACAGGAAAGATGTGTGTGGCGGGGGGAGTATACTGGAGCTTGTTTGCTTTGGTGGAAGTCAGGAGGCAGGCTAGCCTACATTCTGGATATAAATGTCTTCAGAATTAGGACATCCACTGCCAGCACTGTTTGTTGATGGGGAAGGAGCTATCTCCCCTGGGCTAATCTCTGATATGGGTCCCAGGAACTTCTAGCCCTTCTGTTTGAAAAGGTCTGAGACATTGAGGGGAGTATCCACCTTGAGTATACCAAACTTCATTTCCCTGCAAAGCTTAGAAACTGACAACACAAAAAAACGGATCAGGCTGTGAGGGCATGGTGGCTTGAGCCTGTAATTCTAGCACTTTAGGAGGCCAAGAGGGAGGATTCTGCATCTGAGAAGTTCAAGACCAGCCTGAGCAAAGTGAGACCCTTCATACTCTATTAGTATAGCAGGCACCTATAGTCCCAACTTTTTGGGAGGCTGAGGCAGGAAGATTGCTTGAACCTGGGAGTTTGATGTTGCTGTGAGCTAGGCTGATCCCATGTCACTCTAACCTGGACAACAGAGTGAGACTCTTGTCTCAACAAAAAAAAGAAGAAAGAAAAGATCATATGGCCAGAGGAGGCCCTCTTTCAATTGGGGGTGATTGGAGATTATGGGGAGTGGGTTAGACAGGTGCAGCTGTACCTTTCACTTGAGTTCAGGTGGATGTCTTTACAGGGCCTTCGATGGGGGAGAAGAGTTTGCTAGTCAGCAGTTCGAGGATGTAGCCTGTTGAAGTAGACTTCTTGGTGGGTTCATATCTTAGCAGTATGACTAGGTGGTTTTGTGACCCTTAACAAATTATTGTAATTCCCTAAGCTTCCCGTCTCCTTATCTTCAAAATGAGGGTAATTATAGCTCTGTCTTATTATAGGGTGGTCAAGAGGATTCCCTGAAATAATGAATGTGAAGCTCTTAGCACAGGGCCTGGCACACAATAAACACTTAAGAAATTTAGCCATTGGCTCGGCACCTGTACCTCAGCGTCTAGGGCGCCAGTCACATATACCGGAGCTGGCAGGTTCAAATCCAGCCCGGGCCTGCCAAACAACAATGACAACTACAACCAAAAAATAGCCAGGTGTTGTGGCAGGAGCCTGTAGTCCCAGCTACTTGGGAGGCTGAGGCAAGAGAATCGCTTAAGCCCTAGAGTTTGAGGTTGCTTTGAGCTGTGACGTCACAGCACTCCACCAAGGACGCCATAATGAGACTGTCTCAAAAAAAAAAAAAAAAGGCGGCGCCTGTGGCTCAAAGGAGTAGGGCGCCGGCCCCATATACCAGAAGTGGTGGGTTCAAACTCGGCCCCGGCCAAAAAAAGAAAGAAAAGAGAGGCGGCGCCTCTGGCTCAGCGAGTGGGGCGCAGCAGGCCCCATATACCGAGGGGAGCAGGTTCAAACTCGGCACCGGCCAAACCGCAACAAAAAATAGCCGGGCGTTGTGGTGGGCGCCTGTAGTCCCAGCTACTCGGGAGGCTGAGGCAAGAGAATCACTTAAGCCCAAGAGTTTGAATTTGCTGTGAGCTGTGATGTCACCGCACTCTACAGAGGGCGATAAAGTGAAACTCTTTTTTTCTTGAAAAGAAAAGAAATTTAGCCATTATTCCCCCTTGAATATTCTCCCCTTTCAGCCTGGTGTGAGCGCAGGAGGTGGGCTAAAGCTGGTTTCAGGATGGACTCGAAGGCCTCCAGGACCTCAGCCCAGGGCTTCAAACCCAAGAATGGTAACGAACGATTAGAGGAAGACAGGGCACTGAGGATTGGCGGCGCATTCCCCGCCGCAGCAGGTGCCAGGGATGGGGGCGCGCCGCCTTCGCAGCCGCGGCCTCCCCTTTAAGAACTGCCGCCGCCCACGGCTCACCGCTGCGGCAGGGACCTCCCCTTTAACGGCGGCAGCTCGGCGCTCCGCTGCCCCCGCGGCGGCTGCTGCTGCGGCTGCTGCTGCTCCTGCTGCCACTCGGCCTCTGGCAGCTGCATCCTCGGCCCGGCCGGGTCCCCGCCCCGCGCTGCGCCCGGCCCCGCCATGGTGTCCTGGATCATCTCTCGCCTGGTGGTGTGAGTGCGGCCGCGGCGGCGGGGCGCGCCCTGGTGGGGGGTGATGCGGGCTAGTGATGGAGGGACGAGGGTATTAAAGTCGGGGATGGACTACTCCCGGGCGTCACACGGTAGGGTCATCTAAAGGCACAGCGTCCCTATTTGGGGTTCCCGGAGACAAGGAAATGTGGAACCCAGGCTTGGAGGTGGAATAGAAGGGGAGCATGACAGCCCGGCTTCCCAGAGACCCCACCCACATTATTTTAAAAAGCCGTTTTTATTTTTAATTTCTCTCCTCATGCTCCCATCCTAAGGGCTGAGTGGACGGTTTGATTTGTAAGGGGATGCAGGCCCGTCCCCTCCCCCACTTAGTAGGTCTGAGCTCCTCAGACCTGAGCCCCCATCTCCTGGGGGAAGACGGGTAATAGAAAAGAGTGGGGAGCAAGGCAGGCCAGCCCCCTCTGGCTCCTCAAAGGGCCCAGGCCCTCCTCCTCCCTGCAGTGATGGTCAAGAGACTGGTAATGAGGACACGTGCCCTTAAAGCCCCCAGGGAGGATGTCTGGGTATCAAAGCTGAGATGCTTGGAGGACAAAGTGTGGGAGGTAACTGGGAGAGGAGGATGTGTATGCTTAGCCTGCGATTGCGAAAGCCACTGCAGGGAAGATGTTCAGTGGCCTTCATTCCAGGCTGCTGGCCACACTATGGAGCTTTGACTCTGGCCCCTCCCTAGGCTTCAGGAGGGAACGCACCCCACCCCCCAACCCCTTACTGGGACCTGGACTTTGTCCTTGAGCATTCTGCCCCGCATTCCATCTACATAGGCCAATTTGGAAGTATATCTTGACTGCCCCACATTCCATCTTCATAGGCCAGTTTGGAAGTATCCTGCCCTTTCAGGTGGGCCACGTGGGAACAGATAGCATCCACTCATTGTTAAAGGGCTGGGCTGACTCCCGCCCCGGCTCAAGACCCTGCCCTGGCTCACAACCCTGTCCCTCAGCCTCCACTATGGGGGCTAACACCCTAGTAGCCCCACCCAGCTGCCTTCTTCCCATTCAGTGCTGTCACATGCTCGTGTCCTGGTTTCATCTAGACTCACGGAGTCTCCTTATTTCTTTCCTCCCATCTGACCCAGAGGGCAATCTAGAGGCCTCTTACTTCCATGTGGCCTTCAGGGTGGCTGGTTCTCTCTTGCTTGGGCAAGCTCCCTAAAGGGCATTGATCCTCTTCCTCCCCCACCTGTGTCCTGTCTGTACGTCTGTACTCTAATGGGATCGCCAGCCAGGGCTCTCTCCTGAGCCTGGTCCCTGGGGCGTTTACATGGAGGAATAAACCTCTTGCCCTTCCCAGGGTCTCCTCCTCCTGTGTCCTCTGGTCCCCAGGTCCCCAGGGCCACAGTAGTGCCTCTGACTGCCAGGTAGTGTGCCCTGTTAGGTGGTATCGAGTTCCCTTGCAAAGGGGGCCCTTACCCAGCGTAGCTCTAAGACAAGGAGGTAAGGGCAGATGTGTGTGAATGGAGGTAAAGAAGAAAGACATCCTCATGGCAGTGATAACACCCCGACTCCCCATGACTCCCAAGGATCATAGCTAAAGGGACCACACTGGGCCCTCTGGCTTCTTGGTCTCTCCTTGCCTCAGGGACTAGAGAAAAAAATGAACAATGGAGGGAGAAGGAGGATCACCCTCGCTGGCTAGGACCTGGTATAAATCCCCTGTGTCTTGACTGCTTTGACCTTAACTCCTGACCTGAGTTCATCAGTCCAGCTGATGTGGCACTTGGGAATTCTGTCCCTTTTCCCCTTACTTACCCAGGGGCTGATGCAGAGCTGGGAGGGAGAGGCCACTGCCCTTGTCCGATGGGCCCAGTAACCATGCCTGCCTCCCTAGGCTCATCTTTGGCACCCTGTACCCAGCCTATTCTTCCTACAAGGCCGTGAAGACAAAAAACGTGAAGGAATATGTAAGTGGATGACCCTTCACCCCCTCACCCAGCCCACATGGCAGAGAGAGGGGAGGACAGTGGGTCACATTCCTTTGTGCCATCAGCTACTAAAAAGACTAAGCAAAAGAACAGTCCTGGGCATCCCATCCCCATATTCCTGGCATGAGCAGGCAGGATTGGGGGTCCTGAGTTTTCCTGGCCTCCTCCCCAGACCCCAGCAAATGCTGCCCTCTGTACCCTCAGGTGAAATGGATGATGTACTGGATCGTCTTTGCCTTCTTCACCACAGCTGAGACACTCACGGATATAGTGCTCTCCTGGTGAGGTCCAGAATCCCCTCCCTCATCTCAGGGCCCAGAGCCTATGCCTTTCTCTATCCAGCCAGCCCAACAAAAGATGACACCCAGGGCAGACACCCTCTACTCCCAGCAGTCCCATGGGCTCCTCAGTATTCCCCCTGCTTTCCTGGCTTGGTAGCAGATTACAAACAGACATAACCCCATTTTCTTTCTGGTGGCAGCCAAAGCAGCACAAAATAATTCAAGAAACCTTCTGCCACACTGCCTGTGGACCTTAGCCTGGTCACAGCTCTCTAGGCCTCAGTTTCCCTATTCGTAAAACAGGCATGTGATTCAATCCCATTAACAGTGGATGCTTGCATTTCCGAGGCATTCTCTAGGCACTGCTGGACTATATATGTCTGTAGACAGGGATACATCTCAATCATCTGTGTATTCACAGCAGGAGCTCAGAAATGTTCACTGAATAAGCAGATGTCTCTTAGAAGAGGGACCACACTAATAGTGGGACTCAAGAGAAGAAAGTTTTACTGAGGAAGAGAGGACAAGAGTTCATTGCATTTGTAGACAAGGCTCTCATACTTGAGAAAAATAGTTCTCGTAGAGGAAGGGGATTGGGAAAGGGATGGGTTAGAAAGGAAAGATAGTGAGTATACTTGCCTCGTGACATGACCAAGGAAAGCTTTGATGATGGTGCTGTGAGGACAGAATGGATCTGAAGGAGTTTGTGGCCTTAGAAGGAAGCATGGGGAATAGAGAGAAATCCTAAGAGCAAGGGGCATGTCATGACAGCAAGGGACAGGACCCAGAACACTGTTAGAATAGGCCCAGTCCTCTTTGTGGGAAGAGGCAGAAGGAGAAGACGGTGAAGACTGGTCACAAACCTTCAAGGTTAGAGAACTCACCTTGGTGTTGGCTCTGGGGCAGAGGAAGGGAAGTCTTCTCTAGGAGTGAGAAGAGGAGGCAAGGAGAGCCACTGGTGGGGGAAATTCCTTCTGGGGTCATTTCTTACCTTCCTACCTGCAGTGCCACTGCAATTAGAAATGACCAGGCTGGCTCGGCGCCTGTGGCTCAACGGGCTAAGGCGCCAGCCACGTACACCTGAGCTGGCGGGTTTGAATCCAGCCCGGGCCCGCCAAACAACAATGACGGCTGCAACCAAAAAATGGCCAGGTGTTGTGGCGAGCGCCTGTAGTCCCAGCTACTTCGGAGGCTGAGGCAAAAGACTCGCTTGACCCCAGGAATTGGAGGTTGTTGTGAGCTGTGATGCCAGGGCACTCTATCCAGGGTGACAGCCTGAGGCTCTGTCTCAAAAAAAAAAAAAAAATAGAAATGACCAGGCTTATAAGACCCAGTGCATTGAGGAGTGAGGGCTTATCATCACATGTGGGGCTAGCCCTGAGCCCCACACACCTCCTGCCCCCCTGCCCTACACTCTGTACTCACCTCTGCCCCTCAACAGGTTCCCCTTCTACTTTGAGCTCAAGATCGCCTTTGTGATATGGCTGCTGTCCCCCTACACCAAGGGCTCCAGCGTGCTCTACCGCAAGTTCGTGCACCCAACGCTGTCCAACAAGGAGAAGGTTTGCCCCCACTCTCAGCTTACTTCCCAGCCCACCCCCAGCCAAGGCATCCCAGTGCCTGCAGCCACATACAGTCCTGGCAGGACTGTGGCCTCCTGGAGCAGGCAGGACCTTTGCCCAGGTGTGAACAAGGGTAAGGCAGGCCTTGACAGCAGCACTCTCCTCTCCCATCTTCCTCCTTCCCCTCCAACCCCTCAGGAGATTGATGAGTACATCACACAGGCTCGAGACAAGAGCTATGAGACCATGATGAGAGTAGGCAAGAGGGGCCTCAACCTGGCCGCCAATGCTGCAGTCACAGCTGCCACCAAGGTGAGATGGGGGCAGGCCCAGACTCCCAGGGCCCCCACCTTGTTCATCTTGTGCCTCTGGCCGGGCCCCTCAATGTTCACTGTGTCCCTGAGGTTGTGGAAGTTTCAAGGTTCCAGTCCTGGTTGTACCCCAGTCCACCTGAATCACTTCTGTCTGGCCACACTTTCCTCATCTGTCCAGTATGGCCCCAGCCTCTCAGTGCTGGACAGGACTGAGTGAGGACATGAGGACAGTGAGGAAAGCACTGAGCCTGGGGGTGCTGTCAGCACCATGGTGACCTCTATTTCCACCCCGCCCCTTCCCCCGGCTCTCCCGGTGCGTGGTGGTGACCCTAGGGCCAGGGGGTGCTGTCAGAGAAGCTCCGAAGCTTCAGCATGCAAGACCTGACCCTGATTAGAGATGAGGATGCACTGCCCCTGCAGGGGCCTGATGGCCGACTCCGACCTGGCCCTGGTAGCCTCCTGGACACCATCGAGGACTTAGGTACAGACAGCGTCCAGGGTGGGGGCAGGGAGCCACCAGTGCAAGGAAGCCAGATGGAAGAGACCCCTGGTCCCCTTTTCTCCTTGCAACCAGGAGATGACCCTGCCCTGAGCTTAAGATCTAGCACAAACCAGGCAGATCCCCGGACAGAGACCTCTGAGGATGACATGGGAGACAAGGCTTCCAAGAGGGCCAGATCCATCAAAAAAGTACCCAAAGCTGAGGTGAGCACACAGGCCAGAGCCTGGGGAAATGGGGAGGGGGCTGTGGTTCTAAGGTTGAGCCCTGTCTTCCTCCTCCTTTCCACAGCCACTGACTTCCAAGACACTGAAGACTCGGCCCAAGAAGAAGACCTCTGTTGGGGGTGACTTAGCCTGAGGTTCTCCATCCCGCAGGGTGCAGAGCAAGGAGGAAGCCTTAGGAAGGGCTCAGCCCCAGCCCCTGCTCCACACTGTGCCAGTAGCCCAGCTGTCCCAGGCCCCTGTGGCCCCTCTGCCATTTCTGGTGCCTGCCCAGTGGCCATTCCCCTGGAAGGGGCTTGGAAAACAGGAGGGGGGCCCAGCTGTGGGGGTTGAAGGTAGATGCTGGATCAGGGACTGAGGTCTGGCCTGCCCAAGGAGGTAGGGGCTCCTCAGCCCGGCCCACTGCTCTCCCTGCTCCAGCCCTGCCCCCACCCACCCAGTGCCTTGCTGAAGACCACGGCCACCCCCTTCTCTAAGGTCCCACATGCCCCCACTGCTTGTGGTGGTGGAGGCCAGTCACAGCTCAGGTGGACCAAGGATGGGCCTAAAGGCACCTGAAAAGGGGAGGAAACAGGGAAGGTCTCAAGAAACTTGGGCAGGGCCTCTAAGCCACAACTATGAGTAGAGGGGAGTGTTAGCTTGTGCTTAGTGACCAGGACGGACAGGCCAGAGCGGCAGCAGGGGGCTCTTTTCCTGGGTATTGGGTGGGGCTGTGTGCTACGTGTCCTCACATAAAGAGGTGGGAGTGCCAAGGTGTGTATGTGTCTGTATGTCTGTCTGGGTTTAGGGCTGGGGGGAGTTTGTGTGAAGAACTCACCCTCCAGTAGTCCCCTCCTCCCACCCCCAGTATCTGAGCTTAAGTGGAACCCAGCCCATGAGAGAATGGGGTCTAAGAACCTCTTGCTTCTTCCTCTGCCCTTGATCCCTTTCACATCACCCATCCCATCCTGCCCCTGGCTGGATTCCTCCACTCCTCAGGGCCCACTATACAGGCCCCTGCAGAGCTGTCTCCTTTCCTCTTCACCTGTGACCTGTCCTCCCTGGCCCCAGGGTTCCTTTCCTGTGCTAGGCAGAGTGAGCCCTGTATGAGCAAAACCCTGTCAGAGCACAGCCTCCAACACACCTCCTGGCCCTGCTTTTGCTGTGGCTCCAATCAGGGCCAACAGGAACGTGAAGAAGACAGAAGTGTGGGGGCTGCGGGGCTCCCAACTCCTTGGAGAGAGGGTGCCCATTGGACTTTTGGCACTGGATGAGCCAATAAACCAAACTCTGGCACCTCATTTATTTTGGCCTCTGCTTTGTTCTTGCCCCATCCAGTCAACAGGTAGGAAGGATCTTAAGTGAGAAGCAGATAGGGGGTAGGAGGCCAGACTGATCCCCAAGTGAAGAGGTGAACTTGGGTTCATACAGTCTGGGAAAATGGTTTTAAGGGACCCCAACCACCAAGAATAGTCCCTCAGGATCCCACCTGAAACCCCAGTGGACTTTCTAGTACCACGAAAAGTGCCAGGTATTGGGCAGCGCCTGTGGCTCAGTGAGTAGGGCGCCGGTCCCATATACCGAGGGTGGCGGGTTCAAACCCGGCCCTGGCCAAACTGCAACAAAAAATAGCCAGGCGTTGTGGCGGGCACCTGTGGTCCCAGCTACTAGGGAAGCTGAGGCAAGAGAATCACTTGAGCCCAGGAGTTGGAGGTTGCTATGAGCTGTGATGCCACTGCACTCTACAGAGGGCGATAAAGTAAGTCTCTGTCTCTACAAAAAAGAAAAAGTGCCAGGTGTAGGGTCTGGGGACAAAGACCCCGGTGAGGTCCCGGGTGGGGAGAGGATCCACTGTGGGACTGCCAGGCAGGGGTCAGGGATTGCTTGGCCACAGTGCCTAAAGGGGCTAGAGAGTGGTAGGGCGGAGGTTCAGCCCCTGGAAGGGTTGAGGACAGAGACAGAGATGGGGAACCCAAGATGTGCTGGGGAGGAACTGGCCCATGGATCTTGGGGATGGGAAACCAAAGGCTGGGCCAGAGAGGCACACCCATTGTGGCATCGAGAAAGAACAGTGCCAAGCCCTGAGCTGCAAGAGGTTGGAGGAGTGGAGGAGGGAGGGCAGGGGTCTGAGCTCAGGGAGATGGAGCCAAAGCTGCCAGGGGCCCAGGAGCAAGGAGCACAACTGGCTGAGCAAGGGCCCTGGAAATTCTGGACCAGGGGAAGGGAAAGGATAGCAGAGAAAGGGTGGGGGGTCAGTACAGGAAGAGAGACTGCCAAAGAAAGTGGAGAGAGGGCGGGGTGCGGTGGCTCACACCTATAATCCTAGCACTCTGGGAGGCTGAGGCGGGTGGATTGCCTGAATTCACAGGTTCGAGACCAGCCTGAGCAAGAGCTAGACCCTGCCTCTTAAAAATAGTCGGGCAGGCTCAGCGCCTGTGGCTCAAGCGGCTAAGGTGCCAGCCACATACACCAGAGCTGGCGGGTTCGAATCCAACCCGGGCCCGCCAAACAACAATGATGCCTGCAGCCAAAAAATAGCTGGGCGTTGTGGTGGACGCCTGTAGTCCCAGCTATGTGGGAGGAGGAGGCAGGAGACTCGCTTGAGCCCAGGAATTGGAGGTTGCTGTGAGCTGTGAAGCCACAGCACTCTACCCAGGGTGGCAGCTTGAGGCTCTGTCTCAAAAAAAAAAAAAAAGTTGGGCATTGGGGGCAGTGCCTGTGGCTCAGTGGATAGGGCTCCAGCCCCACATACCAAAGGTGGCAGGTTCAAACCTGGCCCTGGCCAAAATTGCAACAAAAACAACAACAAAATAGTCGGGCATTGGCTCGGCGCCTGTAGCTCAGCGGTTAGGGCACTGGCCACATGCACCCAGGCTGATGGGTTTGAACTGCCTGAGCCTGCTAAACAAGCAACAACAACAAAAACAGCTGGGCGTTGTGGTGGGCACCTTTAGTCCCAGCTACAAGGAAGGTCGAGGCAAGAGAATTTCTTGAGCCCAAGAGTTTGAGGTTGCTTGTGAATTGTTATGCCACTCTGCCGAGGACGACATAGTAAAACTCTGTTTCAAAAAAAAAGAGAGAGAGAGTGAAGAGGCAAGAGGGGGAAAGGAAGCAGAATGACAGCAGCTCAGCCTTATGTAAAGAAAGTGGATGGAGCAGAGCATAGAATGGGTAGGGGGTGAGCAGGGCCTAGACCCAGGGTCTGGACTCCAAGTTTAGCAAAATGCCCCTACACGAAGCTTTCCTCTTCCCTCCCTGGCATCACAGGGCACATCCACCTGCCACATGAGCCAAGCTTGCCAAGAACCCCCTGGACTGAGGTCCTAGTGGGTGCAGGATGTGACATTTCCCGGAATCCTCCAGTCAACCAGCCCCTCTGGAGGTCATTCACTTCACCATCAGCCTCTGAGAAATCTGTCCACTGTCTCTATCAGAAAGGAAAGCAAGTTGCCAGGATAGAATTCAGTGGAGAGACTCATTCTAGAAAGAGCCCCAGAGAGTAAGATGCTGTAGTCCCATGCTAACAGCTACCATATGGCCGGGAAACCAGGTTAGGCACTGTCTAATCTAAATCTCATTTGCTCTGTATCACACACAACACGTGCTTGCTCACACTCAGTGCATGCTCACACCCACAGTGACAGGAGGCTGAGGAGGTCACTGCCAGGTTCTGCATTGCAAGGCTTTCCATGAACATCTGGGTTTCCCCATGTCAACAGAAACATGCTCAGATTTATTTCTACACTCATTGGTCTGTTGCCGTGGAAACATTCAGGCTTCTAGAACTCTGGGCACAGGGCCTGCCCCCTGTGGTATAGAGAAGGAAAGGAGAGATGAAGGGGGATAAAAAGAATAGTGGTGGGTGGCGCCTGTGGCTCAAAGGAATAAGGCACCAGCCCCATGTGCCAGAGGTGGCGGGTTCAAACCCAGCTCCAAAAACTGCAAAAAAAAAAGGAAAAAAAAAATGCTTTTGGGCGGTGTCTGCTGCTCGAGGGTGGTGGGTTCAAACCTGGCCCCCGGCCAAACTGCAACAAAAAAATAGCTGGGTGTTGTGGCAGGCACCTCTAGTCCCACCTACTTGGGAGGCCGAGGCAAGGGAATCGCCTAAGCCCAGGAGTTGGAGGTTGCTGTGAGCTGTGACGCCACAGCACTCTACCGAGGGCGATAAAGTGAGACTCTGTGTCTACAAAAAAAAAAAGAATGGTGGAAAGCCTCCTGGGAAGAGGCTGGTTGGTGGGGCACATCTGGACTTAGGTGACCCCTTGCTGTCTCCTCGTTCCCTGGCACCATCTCCTTCTCCCCTCAGCCTCAGTAGATTTCTTCAGGCCAGGGGGTGGGAAAGAGATATGAGAACAGAGAGGTATGACCAGCTACAAGAAGTGTAGTAGATCACTACCCGGGTCTTTAGGGGGCTTTGAGAGATATCAGTTTGGGGTTGGGAGCTTGGGCTGCGGTCTAGCACTGTGTCCCATACCCAGGCCTCCCTGAGAACACTGGGCAGTTCCTCAGGCCTGAGGTCCCTGGCTATAATAGTCTTAGGTCACGAGCTACTTCAAGTTCTTTACCCCTTCTTGTCAGTGCTATACCCAGAGAACCTGCTTAAAATGGGATTTCCAGGCCATGATGTCAGAGAAAAGAAAGCCAGCGATCCTTCCAGCCTGTACCACCTCCCTTGATGGGCAGGAACTGAGCCCACCTCCTCTCTGGAAGGAGACAGGGCAGGCAGAGGATGGAAAGGCCCTGGGGGCTCTGGGCCATGCTCCTCAGATCTGTGGCATACAAGATGATAGAGAGAGGCTATTTCCAGGCCAAAAGCCCCTGCTGGTTTCCTACTACCTTAAATTTCAGCTAGTACATGATCATCTCCCTGCAAAATGGCCCCAGTTTTTCCCTCTCTAGCTGGATCAGGCTTGTCTGGAGAAGGAGGGCACCTTTTGGTACTGCCTGAGAGTGTGTTCTGTGTCTAGACTGGAGGCAGTCCCGGTGGGAGAGAGGCCTGCAGGGAGAGAAAAAGCCCACAAGGTGGCGCAGCTCCTTCCCAGAGTGGCTTCCCTGCCAGCAGAGGACAGTCCTCTCCTGCAGTCAGCCTGCTCAAGGTTTGACGAGCTGAGTGCCTCATACTCCACTCCCTGGAGCTGGAGATTCATGAAGAGAGCATCCTTGAGGGCAGGTGAGGATTCTCCATCAGTCTCTTCCCAAGCCCAGCTCAACTGCACACCCAGTACCACCTCCCATAGGAGATGGTTAAGACCCAGAAGTTACCCCCCTGGGTGAGGATCGAGCACCCTGCCGGAGCAGGAAAATTGCCAGACTTCTGGGAGGACCTTGCAGCCGAGGGGGATCCAGCCTGGGCAAGAGACTACTGGAGCTGATTTCAGGGTCATGAGGGGAGCAGGTGTAGAACACTGGGAGGAGGTTGGGTCTACAGGGATAGAAGCTTGCACAGCCACAATATTTCCTGGATATGGTCTCCCTCATGGCCACAGTCCCAAGGCTGTTCCAGGAATCCCTGCCCCTTCCTTTATTTTCTTTTTTCTTTTTTTTTTTGAGACAGAGTCTCACTATGTCACCCTCAGTAGAGTGCAATGGCATCACAGCTCACAGCAACCTCCAACTCTTGGGCTTAAGTGATTTTCTTGCCTCAGCCTCCCAAGTAGCTGGGTCTACAGGCACCCACCATAGGGCTTCCCACGACACCCAGCTATTTGTTGTTGTTGTTGTTGTTGTTTAGCAGGCCCAGCTGGGTTCAAACCAGCCTGCCTTGGTGTACGTGGCTGGCACCCTAACCACTGAGCTGTTGTTGCCAAGCCACCTTCCCTTATTTTCATATAGGGTACTGTGGAGTTGAAAGAGGAACCTCAGGCTCGGCTCCTGTAAAACAATGGTTATGGCACCAGCCACATACACCAAGGGTGGTGGGTTTGAACTCGGCCCTGGCCTGCTGGACAGCAATAACAACTACAAAAAAAAAATAGCTGGGCGTTGTGGTGAGTGCCTGTAGTCCAGCTGCTTGGGAGGCTGAGGCAGGAGAATCACTTAAATCCAAGAGTTTGAGGTTGCTGTGAGCTGTGACGCCACTGCACTCTACCAAGGGCGACATAGTGAAACTCTGTCTCAAACAAAAAAAAAAAAAAAGAAAGAAAGAAAGAAAAAGGAACCTCAAACTCTGGAACCCCGGAGTATTCTTCCAGAAGCAGAGTATAGGGCTCCTAATGACTTACCTTTCTATGACCTTTTTCCCAAACTGACATCCCCCAATGAACTAACCTCTTCTGTCTCAGCCAGATGAGTGATCAATAAATAATGCTGTAGCTCAAGAGGCTAGGGTGCCAGCCACATACACGGGAGCTGGCAGGTTTGAATACAGCCTGGGCCTGCCAAACAACAATGACAACTACAACCAAAAAGTAGCTGGGTGTCGTGGCAAGTGCCTGTAGTCCAGGTACTTGGGAGGTTGAGGTAAGAGAATCGCTTAAGCCCGAGAGTTTGAGGTTGCTGTGAGCTGTGATGCCACTGCACTCTACCCAGGGCAACAGCTTGAGACTCTGTCTCAAATAAATAAATAAAAATAATAAATAAATAAATAAAGCTGCTCATGCCAGGCGCACTGGCTCACACCTGTAATCCTAGCACTCTGGGAGGCCGAGATGGGTGGATTACCTGACCTCACCGATTCAAGACTAGCCTAAGTGAGATGGAGACGCTGTCTCTAAAAATAGCTGGGCATTGGGGTGAGCACCTGTAGTCCCAGCTACTTGGGAGGCTGAGGCAAGAGAATCACTTGAGCCCAAGAATTGGAGGTTGCTGTGAGCTATGACGGTAGGGCATTCTACCAAGGGTAACGAAGTGAGACTCTGTCAATAAATAAATAAATAAATAATGTTGCTTGAAATACTGATGATGAGTTTTATACCAGCATCCTTTTGCTGTGCCTGTCATTACCCTGACAGGGAAATGCATGGTCCCCTAGACAGCTCTTTCCTGTCTCAGCCAGCAGAGGGTCTCTTCCTATCTCTGCCAGGATCATGATTCAGCTCCACCAACTAAGCAGAGGAAAGATGCCCCCAGAGATTAGTTCTAGACTACCTGGACAATTTGGAGTCTGAGCAAAGATTCCTGAGCTCCCAGATTCCTTGCACCCAGGTCACTCTCATCTGGTTTTGTTTTCTCCTAGAACGGTGGTTCTCTTTTTTTTTTTTTTTTTGAGACAGAGCCTCAAGCTGTCCCCCTGGATAGAGTGCCGTGGCGCCATAGCTCACAGCAACCTCCAATTCCTGGGCTCAAGCGAGTCTCCTGCCTCTGCCTCCCAAGTAGCTGGGACTACAGGTGCCTGCCACAATGCCCGGCCATTTTTTGGTTGCAGCCGTCATTGTT
>CAUYRH010055581.1:0-32821 GCA_963574655.1 Perodicticus potto | reverse complement strand
CTTGGTGTCTCCTTCACTTTACACTTGGGACTAAATGTGGAACCCCCATTTCCTATGCCTAGGTCAATTTCTTGTGAATTTCCTAGGCCTCAATTCCATGAATGGACTGTATCCATTCATTGATACACTCATTCACCTTGCCCCCTGAGGAAGGGACTGTATTCATTCGTTTCCTGGCCAAGGAACCCATACACCTATATATACCGTGAGGCTAAAGGCCTAAAGAGACGGGGAAAGACCGGGAGAGAAACGGAGAGAGCTTCTCTCTCCCCACTTGAATTCTCTCCCTCTACCAGGAGCTTTAGTGTTTTCTGTATTCTTTTCTGTAAATCAATTCTGTCTTACCACTGGGAGGTAGGGGGGGAAATAATGTAAAGAAGAATAATAAAATATATGTATTTAAAAAAAAATAAAAATAAAAATAAATTCAAAAAAAAAGAGAAGTGATTCTATCTTGTGCTGGAACTTTCACTCCCATTCCCTGGGGGACAGGTGGGGAGGACAAGTTGCCAGTTGAAGGAAACTCTGTCTCTCCAGCTTAAAACACTTTCATCTGTACTATCTCAAAGTCAGCTAGATAGGTACTTCGCTAATTCCAGGTCTAAACTCTCTATCAGAGCTGTTTCTCCCCCTCCATCTCAGAATCTCCTCCTCTTCCTCTCCCAGATGATTCTGAGAAGAAATCCATCTGCCAAGGCACCAAACTCAGGGATTTCTAAAGCCTGTCTGCTGTGCCAACATCTGTGTGTACAACTATATCGAATATATTTGCAGCCCGTATTCTTGCTCCCATATTTGGCCTTTTATCTTATTGGGAGTTGAGTAGTGACACTTGGTTTTCTCCCTCCATCTTCCTTTGTCTGTGCCATGGGAGTGTCTCCTACCTCACTCACTCACACCCTTATGTCCTGGAGAAGCTCTCAAGTCCAAGTCTACTAGACTTGAGTTTCAATAGGTGAAAGAGAAATATGGAAAGTAGAAAACCATTTTTACTTTTCAATAAAATCTAGTTTCTTAATTATTTAACAAAGAATATGTACTTCTGGGCAGATAGAAGAAAAATCATAAACAAGGAAATAGTAGGATGAGAAAAGGAGAAAAAGATATTTCTATATCTGCTCTCCCCCAAAGATGATCCCTGGTATAACTACTGATTGAATGACTTGATAGATAATGTGATTTCATACAACTGTTTAGGGGCTACTTATTCCCTAAAACCATGAAAAAAGAGAGCACATGTGTGCAGGTACCCTGGTGCCACAGTGCAACTTGGCTGGCTCTGGGGGTCCTTCTCAGGGATGCTGGCCCTTCAGAAGCAGCCCTGGCTATGGCTGGAGCCCCAAGTCATTTCTCTCCCCAATGATCTCTCTTTAGAACACTAGGTCTTGCAGTGGTTCATGTACAAATGTATAAAACAGAATCAGTCTGATCGTTCAGATGGAGACTGAGTGTTCTACTGAGAGTTCAATTCATTAAAACTACTTCAAATCTTCAGATTATGGCAGAAGGGCTAGTCAGAGAAAAGAGAGTTCTGGTTTGTGCTGCACCATGGCTAAACTGTACTTCAGTTTCTCATTTCATTGCCCATAAAATAAAGGCAATCATATATGCATTTAATTTATTTTTAGATACACATATACAAACAGAGAGAGACATACATGCATATGTCTATATATGTTTATTTAATTTCCAAGAGGGCTCTAGGAACATTTTGTAGAGAGCTGATAAAAAATGCATAAGCCAGATAAATAAAAAAATACTAGGCTTGAAATCTGAGGACCTGAATTTGAGTCTCCATTTAATTCCCTATAAAATTGCTTAGTCTTGGTTTCTTCCTCCGTAAAAAGAATTATACCTACCACACAAGATTGTTGTAAAAATGAAATGAGACAATGCACGTAGCGACATGTTGTAAAGTAATTTGTTATTAGATACGAAAGAATCTGATGTTTTTAAGAGAGAAATTGATCCATGTGGCAAGTGTTTTGTCCGGATAGTGTGAGCACGAACCCGGAAAGTGGCAGATCTGAGCATCTAAATTTATAGGCACATGGTGCTCCCTAATGACAGAGAATCATGACAGCCTGGAAAAATCATCTTTCAAGGCTAAAAAGGCAAAAATCTGATGCCAAAACCAAGGGTGGGCTGTGTTTCTTTCTCAAGCACCAGGCAGGCAAGCATCTCCTGGAAAGAAGGATGTGCTCCTCCCAGCAAATTGTAATTAAGGGCAGGCAATAAAAGCAGAGTTTCCTGATGTTCACACAAGTCTTTTTACAAAGAGAGTCAGGGAATCAAACCCTCTCCGGTATGCTCCAAAATCTAAAATTGTCTTACTACCCATGGGAATTAATACCTTTGTTTTCAGAGGGGCTATTTTTCTATGGAAGAAGGAAAAATTTTCCTTTAAAAATAAACCTCAGTTGTACCTATAGCTCAAGCGGCTAAGGTGCCAACCACATACACCAGAGCTGGTGGGTTTGAATCTGGCCTGGGCCTGCCAAACAATGACAACTACAACCAAAAAATAGCTGGACGTTGTGATAGGTGCCTATAGTCCCAGCTACTTGGGAGGCTGAGGCAAGAGAATCGCTTAAGCTCAGGAGATGGAGGTTGTTGTGAGCTGTGACGCCATAGCACTCAACCCAGGACCATAGCTTGAGGCTCTATCTCAAAAAATAAATGAATAAATAAATAAATAAAAGTAAACCTCAGTTCTGCAAAGAAAATTCATGGGAATGATATATCCATAGGGATCCTTTCTTGTTCTAATCATAGCTGAGCACTTTTTCCAAGTGAGGCTAGAGAGTCTGACTAATCTGAAGCTCCCTGAGTCTGTGGCCTTATCTGATGGCAGCTCAACTTCTTGTGCTGTTGGCTTTTGAGACTGGGCCTCTGATTTCCTCTCTTTAAGGAAGCCCTATCTCTTCCAACTCCTAGAGTTCTGGGACAGTGGAGGAAGGACCAGTGGGTTGCTGCTCTACCAGAGCCTGGGGTGCTGCTCCTTTTGCAATGTGGCCCCAGGGCAGGATAGAGGCTTCTTTCACCTGGGGGCCTGAAGACTCTGCACTCCACAGTGGAGTGACTGAGCAAATTTGTCTTCTAACCCCTTGCTTTCTCAAAGCATGGCACAGAGTAGGTACTCATTAAATATTGAGTGAACTGGGGCAGGGGGATTACTTGAAGTCAGAAGTTCAACACCAGCCTGAGCAAGACTAAGACCTTGTTTCTACCAAAAAAACCCCCAAACAAACAAACAAAAAATTAGTCAGGCATGATGGCGTGTGCCTAAAGTCCTAGCTACTTTGGAGGCTAAGGAAGGAGGATTCTTTGAGCTCAGGAGTTTCAGGTTTCAGTGAGCTGTGATGATACTACTGTACTCTAGCTTGTATGACAAAGGGAGACTGTGTCTCAAAAAACAAGGTTGAATGAATGCATTTCTAAACGGTCATCAAAGCTGACATCCAGTGAGCAGGGTAGGGGACAAAGGTACTTATATTATTAGTAATATGTACTGTGTTTGCATGTCTGTTACTTCATGTTCTAACTCAATTTCAGAAAGAAATTAAAGAAAAAAAGGGAGAGAGGATGAGGAGGGAGGGGAGAGAGAGGAGAGAGAATAAAGAGAAGGAAAGAAAACCGCAGATTCCTATTGAATAAATAAGGAAACTGAGAACTGGAGTGATTAAGCTCCTTGCCCATTGCTCAAGGTCACGATGAAGCAGATCTCAGGGTCAAACCTAGGTTTGCGTGACCAGAGAGCCAGCACTCTCCCCACTTTGCTGTGCTAAGTGACGCCCATGGTGTGGAAGGGAGTCAATAGCTAAGACAGAAAGAGCTGCATTCCTGAAGATGGAGACGTGCCATGTGGTGTAACTAGTCACCCCAGGGAAGGACCAGCCCCGCATTTTCTAATTGCTAAGAAATCCAGATTCACACTTTTCCCCCCTTTTATTAAGTCATATATACACATAGATCATGAATACATTTATTCATATGTGGGGTACAATGTGTTTTTTTTTATACAATTTGGAGTGTTTACATCAAACTAATATAGCTTTTGCCTCATTTACTTGATTATTGTGTTAAGACATTTAAATTCTATAGTTGATAGATTTGGCTTGTACCCTGGCGATATGCTCCATAGATGTGGTCCCAACGTTAACCCTCCCTCTATCAAACCTCCCTCCTCGCCTCCCTTCCCACTCCAATTCTCTCCTTTATCCTGGGCTATAGGTGCAGATTCACACTTTTTGAGAAGTGGGATTTTTTTTTTTTTTTGAGACTATCAAACCTGTAGATTAAATTTGAGTGTCCTCAAGATATGTCATTAATGTTTTGTGGACATCTAAACATTCCTTGAGTGCTTGTTATACTTCTAGAAGCTGTTAGCATATCCCATGTACATTTTGTTATTCGATCATTCTAAAAACTTGGTGTGTTATTATAATCTCCATTTTGCAGATGTGAAAATTGAGGTTCAAGAAGACTAAGTTATTTTGCTAGAGGTTATATACTGTTATTAGTAGAGCCAGTGCATAAATCTAAAAATATCTATTAAGTTAGTCATGTCTCTTAAGTGTGGGTTTTTGTGCTTTTAAAATCAGTATATCACGGTTATACGTATTTTGGAGATACATGTGATATTTTGGTACCAGTAGACAATGTGTAATGATCAAATCAGGCTAATTGGGATATCCATTGCCTCACACATTTATCATTTCTTTTTGTTGAGAACATTCTGATTCTTCTTTTCTAGCTATTTTGAAGTATATAATAAGTTATTGCTAACTCTAATTTCCTTGCTGTGCTATCAAATACTAGAATGTATTCCTTCTGTCTAACTACATTTATGCCCATTAACTAACTTCCTTTCATCCTCCCCTCACCCCTTTCCTTTCCAGCTTCTAGTACCCACCCTTCTACTCTTTACCTCCATAAGATCCCAATTTTTATCTTCTACATATGAGAATATGCAATATTTGTCTTTCTATGCATAGCTTATTTTAGTTAACATAATGAACTCAAATTCTATCCATGTTGCTGCAAATGACAAGAATTCATTGTTTTTTACAGCTGAATATTTCATTGTGTTTCATTTCATTTATCTGTTGATGGATGCTTCAGTTGATTCTAAATCATGGCTATTCTGAATACTGTTGCAGTAAATTAAGGGAGTGCAAATATCTCTTAAACATAGTGATTTCCTTTTGGGGGGGCATATGCCCACTAGTGAGATTGCTGGAACATAGGGTAATTTTATTTCTAGTTTTTGAGGAACCTCCATGACTTTTTTCCATAATGATTATACTGTTAATACATTACATTTCCACCAACAATGTTTGAGGGTTCCCCTTTCTTTGTATCCTTGCCAGCTTTTGTTATTTTCTTTTTTATCTTGTTGGTAGTAGCCATTCTAACTGGAACGAGTTGATTGTGGTTTTGATTTCCATTTTCCTGATGATTAATGAAGTCATGCATTTTTAAAAAATACATGTTGTCATTTATAGCTTCTTCTTGTGCTTGCTTTGGCAGCACATATACTGAAATTGCAACAAAATAGCTTATTTTTTATTACAGATGGGTCTTGCTATATTTGCCATGCTGACCTTGAACTCCTGGGCTCAAGCGAGCCTTTTGCTTTAGTTCCTGAATTGTTAGGACTGCAGGAGTATGCCATAATGGTCAGCTTCTGTTTATATGTCTTCTTTTGAGAAATGTCTGTTCAGGTATTTTGCCCATTTTTAAATCAAATTATTTGGTTTTTGGCTGTTAAGTTGTTTGAGTTCCTTATATATTCTGGTTATTAATCTCTTGCTGGAAGGATAGTTTGTGAATATTTTCTCCCATTCTGTAGGTTGTCTCTTCAGATTGTTTATTGTTTCTTCCCCTGTATAGAAGCTTACTAGTTTGATGCATCCCATTTGCCTATTTTTGCTTTTGCTGTCTGTGCTTTTAAGGCCTTACCCTCCCCCACAAATCTTTACCCAGACTAATGTCCTAAAGCATTTCTTCAATGTTTTCTTCTAGCAGTTTGATAGTTTTAGGTCTTAAATTTAAGTCTTTAACCCATTTTGAATTGATTTTGTATATAGTGAAATAGGGAGATTACTTTCATTTTGCTACATACAGTTATCCAGTTTTCCCTGCACCATTTATTAAAGAGATTGTCCTTTCCCCACCATATATTCTTGACACTTTTGTCAAAAAAGAACTGGATGTAAGTGTGTGGGTTTTTTTCTGAGATTCCCATTAGGCTCCATTGGTCTATGTGTCTGTTTCTATGATGGTATTGTGCTACCATGTTGTTTTGGTTACTGTAACTTTGTAGCATAATTTGGTTGCTGTAGCTTTGTTGTATAAACCAGTAGACCTCCAACATTGTTCTTTTTATTCAGGATTTCTTTAGCTATTCAGGATCTTTTATGATTCCATACAGACTTTTGGATTGTTTTTTCAATTTCTGTGAAGAATGTCATTGGTATTTGATAGGCACTGCACTAAATCTGTAGATTGTCTTGGGAAGTATGGACATTTTAACAATATTAATTCTTCCAGTCCATAAGCATGGGAGATCTTTCCATTTTTTTGTGTGTCCTTTTTGACTTCTGTTATCAGGGTTTTATAGTTTTCCTTGTAGAGATCTTTCACATCTGTGTTTAAATTTATTTCTAGCTATTTTATTTTATTTTTGTAGGTATTGTAAATGGTATTGCTTTCTTGATTTCTTTTTACTTCACTTGAATAGTAAAAAATAATACATAAAAAATTAGATTGAAAATTATTAGCATATAGAAATGCTACTGGTTTTTATATGTTGATTTTGTATCCTGCAACTTTGCTGGATCCATTTATTAATTAATTCTAAGAGTGTTTTGGTGAAGTCTTTAGGTTTTTCTAAATATAAGATCATGTCATCTGCAAACAAGAATAATTTGACTTTGCCCTTTCCAACTTGTTTGCCTTTTATTTCTTAGTCTTGCTTGATTGCCTTGGTTAGAACTTCCTGTACTATATTGAATAAAAATGCTAGAAGTGAGCATACACCTCTTGCTCCAGATCTCAGTAGAAAGGCTTTCAATTTTCCCCATTCAGCATGATGTTGGCTGTGGGCTTGTCATATATGGCCTTTACCATGTAGAGTTATGTTCCTTTTGTACTCAATTTGTTGTGAGTTTTTATCATGAAAGGGATTTTGAATTTTATTGAATCATTTTTCATGTGAAAATGATCTTATGGTTTTTCCTTGATTGTATGAATATGTTAAAATGTTCTTTTACTTTCAATTTAATGACACACAGTTTGATTGGGAAAAAAATAGAGGGGGAAAAAAAAAAGAAAAAGGAAAGGAGCCTAGAAGCCAAACTAATTCTTCAAGAAGCGATCAATCTGCTATCTGGCTTTGACTTCTAGGAAAAATCTATCATCATCTGTGAAATAAAAAAAAAATCTAACATTCTTGTGGCTAACCAGTCCTTTTTTAGTTTTCAAGGTTCTTTCTCACATGTTCATTCATTCAGTAAATATTTATTGAGCACCTAGAGTACTCTATGCTTCTTCAGGCCTCAGGAATATAACTAGAAAGAAAACAAAGTCTTATTTGCTTCCTACATGGGAGAAATAGACAATAATAATTTTTATTCTATTTTATTATTTATTTATTTATTTTATTTATATTGTTGGAGATTCATTGATGGTGCAAGAAACTAGGTTACACTGATTGCATTTGTTAGGTAGACTCCCTCTTACAATCATGTCTTTCCCCCAAAAGGTGTGGCACACGCCGAGACCCCACCACCCTCCCCTCTTCCCTCTCTGCTTTTCCTTTCACCCACCCCTCCCTCCTTCTTTCTCTTCTCTCTCCTTTCTCCACCCCACCGTATCATTAATTGTCCTCATATCAAAATAGAGTACATGGGATCCATGCTTCTCCATTCTTTAACACAATTTTTTTTAAACCTCACATTGATCTGAATTATCCTCCCAGTGATCTTCAATGATGTGGACCCTGCCAGCCACTGCAGCCTCTTCTCTTGCTAGGGACTCAAATAAATCATTGTATTTTTCTGAGGACCAGGGCTAACGGTGGCTGAGATCCCGTGAGTCAGTGAGACTTGAGAATACAGTCTCCTCCTGGAGAGGGGGGCAGGCTGCACTTTCTACAGGCAGCTCCCAAGTCACCTCCAGCCCCTCATCATCATACCCCTATTATAATGTAAATTAGATACTCCTCCCAGGGAGGTCAGGATTTGTGTCTGCTCCCTGAGAATCAAGATGGCCTTGTGATCACAGCAGAAGTGATGATCTCTGATTCCAAAGCTAGGCCACAAAAGGAAATGCAGCTTCTGCCTTGTACGTTGAAGGACTCACCTTGGAACCCTGAGCTGCCGTCTAGGCCTCAAACAGCCCTGATGCCATCATGTTGTGAGGAAGCCCAGTGCAGCCCACGTGAAGTGACACAAGGAGAGACCTGGAGACGACATGAAGAGACACACTCAGCCCGCTGACCCCATGGTACTCTGCCCACCGCTGTCCCGTTCCAGCCACTGAATGCGACAGATCAAATCAGAACCACGCAGCTGAGCCCTTCCAGAATCCCTGACTGTCAAAGGCCACAGCGACACCCAATGGTCATTGCTGGTTCTGCCCACTATATTTTGGGTGATTCGTGCAGCAGCAAAGAACACAGACAGGTGTGGTTCTCAAGAACACAGGAGCTGGTCGGGAACATAGGTCCGTTTCCAAGACCCACCTTGCCTGGGGCGTGAATTCGGGTGATCATTTCCCCCTTACCAAGCCTCGGTTTCCTCGCTGTGTTAAAGATAATAGCAGCACCTGCTTCTCAAACATCGTGAGAAGACTGAAGAAGATAAAGTATAAGCAGCATGTGACAGACACTTAGGAATGTTTGCTGTTGTTACAGATGTGGTTGCTGTCATTAGGACTTTGAGCCGTAAAATAAGCTTGTGTTATGGTGATTGTAGTTAATTTCCTAAGGCTGCCCTAATGAATTGTCACCAATGACATGGCTTAAAACAATAGAAATTTATTCTTGCACAGTTCTGGAGGCCAAAATTTCAAAATCAAGGTGAGCCATGCTCCCTCCAAAGACTCCATTGAAGGGGTGTTTTTCCTCTTCCAGCTTCTGGTGGTGACCAGAGTTCTTTGGCTTGTGGAAACCTCACTCCAGTCTCTGCACCTGTTTCCCCATGGCTGTCTCCTCTCTGTGTCTCTCTCTGTATCTTCATCTAGGCTTCTTATAAAGGCACTGGTCAGGCAGCACCTGTGGCTCAAGGAGTACGGCACCAGCCTCATATGCCAAGGGTGGCAGGTTCAAACCCAGCCCTGGCCAAAACAAAAAAAAACTTGCAAATAATGGCTCTGCACCTGTGGCTCAACGGGCTAAGGTGCCAGCCACGTACACCTGAACTGGCGGGTTCGAATCCAGCCCAGGCCCGCCAAACAACAATGACAGCTGCAACCAAAAAATGGCCAGGCATTGTGGCCTGTAGTCCCAGCTACTTGGGAGACGGAGGCTAGAGACTCGGTTGAGCCCAGGAAGTGGAGGTTGCTGTGAGCTGTGATGTCACTGCACTCTATCCAGGTGACAGCTTGAGGCTCTGTCTCAAAAAAAAAAAAAAACCTGCAAATAAAATAAAATAAAATAAAGGCACTGGTCATTGGATTTAGGGCCACCCTATCCAGTATGACTTAGTCCTAATACAGCAACCACATCTGTAAAAGCCCTTTTTCCAAATAAGGTCACAGGTACCAGAGTTACAGTTTCAGTTGCAGCCTATTTTGGGGGGGACACTCTTGAACCTATGACAGTCCCTTTTTTAAGAAAGCAGCCACAGAAATACAAGAATGAATTCAGACCTAAAATGAAATCTGAGACGTGGTCACATTCCAACTCACCCATCTAGACACATTTCAGTTCTTGATTTGTTGTGCTATGCTGATTGTGGATAAATTATTCTTCTTCCATTAGTAAATATCGAAAATAAAAAAAGAAAAAAGAAAAAGAAAGCAGCCACAGGAACCCCAAGCATGCGGCCCCTCCTGCTGGAGGCTGGTCAGTAAAAGGTGGAAGAGCAGATGAGAGGATAATTCCACCCCAGGCTGACACCAGCAGGGTCCACCGGTCAAGTTAGGACCAAAGTCCCAGGTATGGAGAAAAACCAAGGCTGCTCCAGGAGCTGCAGGTGAGTCGTCGATGCTTCTCCAGCTCCCCCAGGTCGCTCCGTTCAGGTGGGACCCAAGGATCCAACCGGAGGGAGCAAACCCCACAAAGGAACAAGGTGGGAGGGATGGCGGGGCAGAGTCTGTCTCCGTGCATAAATATTTCATTAGTTATCAAGTGGTTGTTCCTCTTCTGGAGCTCTGAGCACCCCGTTAAATTAAGCATTTCTAATTGAGGAAATAGAAATGAATGTGAAACAAATGTCGTCGTTCTTACAGAAGCCCCAGGCCGTCCTCACAAAGAGCAGGTGCTGTGCATGGCACGGAGA
The DNA here is from genome assembly GCA_963574655.1 of Perodicticus potto. Classification (NCBI taxonomy): domain Eukaryota; kingdom Metazoa; phylum Chordata; class Mammalia; order Primates; family Lorisidae; genus Perodicticus; species Perodicticus potto. Next base: position 22,313 of record CAUYRH010055581.1, on the reverse strand, counting down.
TGCTGCTGGTGAAAGAGCCTCGTGTGCCTGACACCCAGGCGTCCCCATCTCAGACCTCACTGACCTCGTCCCTCAGTGGGGATGAGGGAGGATGCCCTCTCCTTGCAGGAGAGCGGCAAGAGTGAGATGGGGACTCAGACTTGCCCTGGGAAATCTACAGTATTCTGCGTGCTAAGGAAGGCTCACGTGCCATGGGGGCTCTTACTACACCGGATTCCCTGGGGGCTTCTAGAAAAAGCCAGCACAGATGACAAGGAAGGACTTGCGGCCGAGCTCAGAGGAGAGGCCTCCTGGAGATTCTGGAAGGCAGGTGATGGCAGCAAGCTGGGACCTCTGAATACTGGTGAAGTAGCATCATTTAGAGGCTCCATGTCTGTCCTCCCTGGCCATCTGTCCATCCTCCTGCACAGGTGAGAAACACAGACGGGCTCGAGTGGGTGGGAACTGACCCAGGTCACCCCTCGGGGAAGCAGAATAGCCAAGTGTGGGGTCACGCGGCTGCCCAACCCCCCCCCACAGGCTCCCACCCGCTCTGGAACGTCTCTTTTCTTCCTCAGCCAGCACCCTCCATACACAAGACTGCAGTAGGGGAACTCTGGCCACCCGTGGACAGCAGGACGAAGTTGTGCCACTCCCCTGAGCAAGACTGTCACATCCACATCCGGGATCCCAACCACTAACACATCCACAACCGGGCCCCCAGGACAGCCTGTGTCCTGCTCACTGCTGCGTTGATGGTACCTGGCCGAGGACTGGGCACGTGAAAGCCTCCAGGAGACATTTGTGGGATTGAATCCAACAGGGTGGGCTTGGGGAGGTCGAAGGGGCAGAGAACATGGGCCCACTTTACATCCAATGAGACTGAGGCCCATAGGGAGGCGGGGACGTCCCCAAAGTCACACAGTTGAGCTGGAATCACAAGAACAAGAAGGTCAAATATCCAGGCGTTGTGGCGGGCACCTGTAGTCCCAGCTACTTGGGAGGCTGAAGGAAGAGAATTGCTTAAGCCCAAGAGTTTGAGGTTGCTGTGAGCTGTGAAGCCATGGCACTTTGCCGAGGACAACATAATAAGACTCTGTCTCAAAAAAAAAAAAGAAAGAAAGAAAGAAGGAGGGAGGGAGGGAGGGGGGGAGGGGGGAGGGGGGAGGGAGGGAAGGAAGGAGGGAAGGAAGGAAGGAAGGAAGGAAGGAAGGAAGGAAGGAAGAAAGAAAGAAAGAAAGAAAGAAAGAAAGAAAGAAAGAAAGAAAGAAAGAAAGAAAGAAAGAAAGAAAAGCTCAAGCTCATCAGGCTGTCCCCTTCCTTCCTCAGACCTTCCTGCCCTGACCTTTAATGGCTCCCACGTTTCAGCAAGGCTGAGATGCCATTCGGGGGATCCATCCTGTGCTAGAGGACATTCTGTTACTCTCTAGGGCAGAGGTCGGTTGAACATGACTGATGAACAAATCACGACTTCACCTTCACTTCCCCTCCAGCTCGGACAAACACCTGACACCAGGTGCCCAGACCCTACCCAGTTCCATCTTCTCATGAAGGTGGAAGATACAGCCTGCATGACGCCAGCCCCTGCACCAGGCTAGCCCTTGCATGACACCAGCCCCTGCTCCAGGCCAGCCCTTGCATGACACCAGCCCCTGCTCCAGGCCAGGCCCTCCCACCCAGGATTCACACCTGCCACTGGAGACCCAGGGTCCCAGCACGCTGGCCCTGAGCACCATCTCTGACCCCGGCGCCAGCAGCAAGCCCACAGAGAGAGTCTGCACAGGGCCACCTTTCCCTCCCCCAGCCCTGCTGCTGGCTCTGAGGGTCTCTTTCGTGGCCTCATTTATTTTCTTTCTTTCTTTCTTTTTTTTATTTTTTGCAGTTTTTGGCCGGGGCTGGATTTGAACCCACCACCTCTGGCATATGGGGCGGGCACCCTACCCCTTTGAGCCACAGGCGCAGCCCTGTGGCCTCATTTCTTTCCGCCTCTGGTTGTCAGCACCCATTTCTCTCTCCCTCCCTCTCTCTCTCTCCTGTCTCTATCCCGGACTCCATCCCTCTCTTTCTGCCTTTTTCCAAACCTCCTGCAGCCTCTCCGTCCCCCTCTTGTCACTTCTGTTTGCTCTTCTCTCTGTGCACGCAGCTCTCTCGTCCCTTCTCTGTGTCCCTCCACCGCCCCCACCGCCCCCATCTTCCCAGTTACATTCTCACTGTATTTCTGCAGGTCTTCGCGTGCCTCGGTCCCTCCTTTTCCTCTGTGTGTGCGTCCCCACCTCATTCTCTCTCGCTCTCCCTGTCTCCCTGCTTCCCGTCGAGCATCCCACCCTCCACGTGCTCCAGAGGGACCCTGCCATGTAAATATTTGAAATACCAGAGTCCGTTGATGGACAAGGTGGGGACTGTGGGACTGCCTCCACCCTTCACAGAGGCCGAACATCTTCGGGGCCCCAGCTCCCGGGTGTCAGGTGCTGGGAAAATGACAAGTGGAAATTCACTGAGACAACAAGCACGGACCACGATTGCTTCCCCTTTTATTATAAATTAAATCTGAGCTGTTTTCTCTCTAGGGATGCAGGGAGCATCCCAGGACAGCACAGGGAGGGAAGAGGGGTGAGGGAGCTGACCCCAGGCCTCTCGCCTTCAGCCTCACCCAGAGCAGGCCCTGCGGGCTCTTGTGTACCAGGTGGGGTAGCAGTGCCTGCTTTGTGAGGCCCTGGGGGCCCCCCATTGTGTCAGGGATCCTGCATCAGCTCAGAGGCTCGGCAACGGGGTGGGGGGGGGACAGGTGAGCACCCAGGGCTGAGGCTGGTCTTGACTCTGCTCCCAGCAGTCCAGCCCCAAGGAGAGGCAGCCCTACCACACCCATGGCCCTAAGGCAGGGCCAGAGAGACAGCAGGGAACAGTGAAGCAAAGTCAGGCGGGAGAGTGACCAGTCTCTCAGTGGGATGGGGCATCATGTTCACTGCACAGCTCAAGCCCCACACGCTCTGCCCTGCCCCTTCTCCACTGGTCATGGAGCTTCTTACCAGGACACCTACCGTAAGTGTCACCTCCAATGGTCATTATCTGCCTCACGCACGTACACACCCAGAGTGTCAGCTTCACAAGGGCAGGGGTTTTTGTCATTTTTGTTCACTGCTAAATCCTGCGTACTTCAAACAGCACTTGGCACCTCAGGCACTAATGTGTTGAGTGGATGAGAGGATAAGGACATGAATGAGTGAGTGAGTGAGTGAGTGACTGGAGGAACATAGGAATGAGTGAGTGAACGAATAACCCTATGAATGTATGAATGGATGGACTGAGTGAGTGAATGAACGAATGAGTGAATGTATGAATGGATGGACTGGGTGAGTGAATGAACGAATGAGTGAATGTATGAACGAATGAGTGAGTGACTGACTGGAGAGACATAGGAATGAGTGACTGAACGAATAACCCTATGAATGTATGAATGGATGGACTGAGTGAGTGAATAAACGAATGAGTGAATGTATGAATGAATGAGTGAGTGACTGGAGGGACATAGGAATGAGTGAGTGAACGAATAACCCTATGAATGTATGAATGGATGGACTGAGTGAGTGAATGTGTGAATGAATGACTGAGTGAATGTGTGAATGAGTGACTGAATAACTATATGAACGCATGAATGAATAATGACTAAAATCAGGGAATGAGTGAATACGTGAATAAGTGAGTGAACAAATGAGCAGAGCGATTGAATGAGCAAATAAGTGAGCAAGTGTGTGTGAGTGAATGAGTGAGTGACAGAATGAATAAGTGAGTAACTGAATGAGTGAGCTGACCGTGTGAATGAGGAACCGGCGAGTGAGTGAGCAAATGCGTAGGTAACGTTCGGGTGAATGGATAGATAGATGAGGGAGTGAATTAATGAAAAACATATAAATGAATAAATGGCCCTTCCTTGCCAGGCGGAGCACCCTCACCCCCCCTCTGAGGCCAGCGCTGTGCCCGGGGGTGCAGGCAAGTCTGAGCCGAAGGACTGGACTCCAGGCTGAGCTGAGCCTGCGCAGCAGCTGCTCCTCAGCCCCTCCCCCCTCTATTTACCTTTACATGGGTAGAAACCTGGACCCAACCAGGCCTGCACCTGCTCGGAGCTCCTTGTCTCTCCCCTGGCCATGAGGCCCCGCCTGGACTTCCCACAGCCACTCTCGCCCCTGTGGTCTGTTCACACAACAGACCTAGGGTCTCATATCAACGGCCTCCCCTCCCCTGCACGGCAGATCACCCAGGAACTTCCCGTGCCCAGTGCCTCGAAGCTTTGATTCCACGGGGCTCCACTGAGGCCCAAGTCCTAGAAATTGGTTGTTTTTTTAAAAAGTCCCCAGTTGGTGCTTATGTGAAGGCGGAGCTGAGAACCACTGGGTTAAAGGCATTTTGATGCTCTCCAAAATAGAAGCCAAATAGAATGGAATGATAAGAGAGGATAAGACAGAAAAAGACAGGACCGGCCAGAACAGAACAGGTCAGATTAGAACTGCTCAGAACAAAACAGATCAGAATAGAACAGAACAATTTAGAACAGGACAGATCATCAGCTCAGAACAGGTCAGATCAGAACAGCTCAGAACAGGGCGGTGCCTGTGGCTCAAAGGAGTAGGGTGCCGGCCCCATATACTGGAGATGGCAGGTTCAAACCCAGCCCTGGCCAAAAACTGCAAAAAAATAATAATAATAATAATAGCTCAAAACAGAACAGGTCAGATTAGAACAGGACAGAACAGAACAGATCAAACAGAATCCTACCCCTGCTTAATCACCAGCATCTCCTTACCCATCACCCGTTCCCCACCCTCCCTGCCTCTAACTTCACCCTCTTCTCTTCTCCCTCAACTCTCCTCTTTCTTCCCCTTAAACAAACATTTCTGCCCCAGGGCCTTTGCACTTGGTGTCATTGCCTGGTCTTTTCCCCACCGAAGCCTCCTTATTCAGGTCACCTCCCGTTCGAGGCCTTTCCAGAACAGCCTGTGTCCCCCACCCCCCAGACACCTTTCACCTTCTCACCTGTTTTGTTTTCTTCGTAACACTGACCCCTATCAGAATCTACCACATACATTATCGGCTCATGTGTTTACCTCTGTTTCCATGTGAACTCCTAAGGGCAGGGATCTTGTGCCATCCCCACTAACAGTGCCTGGCACACAGCAGGTGTCTGGCAAACATGTTTTGAAGGGACAGAGGAATAAATGAGTCTTCTCTCCTACGTTGTCGGGGCCTGGAGTACACACACGTTTTATTTTGTTATTATTTGGCTTTGTTCCTCTAGCAGGGTGTCTCAACATCGGCACCACAAACAGTGGGACCAGATGATTCTGTGCTGTGGGGCTACCCTGAGCATACAGGGTATTCAGCAGCATCCTGGCCTCTACCCCCTAGATGTCAGTAGTGCCCACACACCCCACCTGCTGTAATAACCCAAACTGTCTCTAGACATTGCCAAATGTCAGCAAGGTTGGAATAGAATTGCTACAGCTGCGAATCACCACCCCGCTAGTGTTTAACCCAGCGCTGGGAGCTCAGAGAGCAGAAAATTTTTGAACGTCTTTTCACTAATAATGTGAGAATCCAATCCAGCCCTTGACGCAGTTCCACCATATTACCAGCATGTGGCAGCAAAGACCGCCCTTTTAACAGCAAGCGCGGCCCACTTGGCAAAAATGTTTTCTTTTCCCCCAGACTAGTCGCTGATGTTGCCACTGCGTTCTCACTGGGAGGTGCTGATGGTTCAGTGGGTTTGGGGACCACTCACCCTGGCATGTCCTGATGAATAATCCACTCCATTTGCACTTTTCCAGATGAAACAGGGAAGTCACAGCAAAGCCCTGAACCCAAAAGCAGACAGAAGGCTGAGCACTACTATACACTTTGGCGGAAGTGAAGAGAGAATTGTCTCAGGACCAGGCCGTTCTGAATTTTACTCCCACTGTATTCTTTTCTCTCCTATGCCCTCGGTCCAGTTACCTTAACCAGTTTGTGCCTTCGTTTCCTCGTCTGTACCCGGCTTTGCTTACCTCTATAGTCCTAAATACTTACTGTGTATTTCACCACCTCCCTCCTCAGTCGTGGGTCAGCTCAGAGAACAAGCTCTGGGAGTCACCACCAGTTCCTAGAGCACAGTAGCTTTCCATCAGGTGTTTGTTAACTGACTGCCTGGCACACAGAATAGCACAGGTGCATGGCACAGATTCCATGGGTCAGCTGTAATGATGATGATGTCAGCGTGAGGGTGATGTCATATTACTATGATGACATCACGGTGAGAATGATGATGTCCCACGTGGGGGAGGATGTCATAATGATCATGGTGATGCCATTTTATAACCCACACCAGTGGTCCCCAAACCCACTGAAGGAGGAGTTATTATTCTCTAGACATTGCCAAACGCCAGCGAGGTGGGAATACAATCACTACGGCTGAGAAAAGCTGAATAACTCAGTCCCCAGCACCTCCCAGACAGTTTTCTAAACTTCAGCTTCCCCAGGCCCAGGCCCTCCCACAGCATCTCATGACCCAGAATTGACCTACTGGAATAAGAGTATCTCAACCTTGGCAGCACACTGGCATCATCAGGAGGGCTCTTTAAAAATGAGAGCCTGGTGGGTGCAGAGAGGAGGGAACATTTATAGACTATTGGAGAAGTATGGTTAATCCTCAAAGAACTAAAAGTAGACCTTCCATTTGATCCCACAACCCCATTCCTAGACATCTACCCAGAAGAAAAAACTCATTTTGTCATAAGGACGTTTGCACTAGAATGTTTACTGCAGCTCAATTTACAATCGCCAAGATGTGGAAACAACCCAACTGCCCATCAGCTCAGGAATGCATAAACAAACTGTGGTACCTGGATACTATGAAATACTGTTCATCCACAAAGAAAGACGGGGGCTTGACATCTTTTGTATTTACCTGGATGGATTTAGAGACCGTCCTCCTAAGTATCATAAGAATAGAAACTCAAGTATCCAAAGCACTCAATACTAATATGAAGCCAATGGACGAACTAATACATGTCCACACAAAAGAAAAACACAGCCACGATCAAGGGCAGGAGGGAGGGGAGGAAGGAGAGAGGGAGGGGGAAGGGGGAGGAGAAAGGGGGGAGAGTGCCGGATTGGTAGGATCCATGGCACACCTCCTGAGTGAAGGGCTCTACTACAACTTAGACTTTACTTTAAAAATGTAAACAATGTAACCTAACAGTACTGTTATTACAATCTGAAATTTTTTAAAAAATACCAATGCCTGGACTCTGCCCCTAGAGACGATCAAATCAAGGCTGTGGCCCAGGCGTCGAGAATTTTAAAAGTTGCCCAGATGACTCTCCTGTTCGTCGAGGTGACGGACCTTCCCATCAATTAACAGACTCCCCAGGTCAGCATGAGGGAAAGGGTCGGCCCAGAGAGGCGGCAGCTGCCTTACTGGAGCTGGTCAGAATCATGAGTCTGAGGCCCCACCCAGACCCCCCCACTCAGATGCACAGAGGGTAGCACCAACCACCTGGGCACCAGTAAGCCACAAAGATATGACCAGCATTGCCCCGGAGACTCCTTTACTCTGAAAACTCCCATCCTCGTGGACCAGAATCTCAGAATGAAGGGAGAGATGGGTTTTTCTCGGGGAGGAAGGAAAAGCAGTGTTTAAGTCCTGAAGATTACCCCAAGGGAACCTTTCCACTTTCTATTCCAGGCCTAACCCCAACACCCCATAGTACAGAGAGCCAATGTCACATCTAGAGTTATTTTAGCCCAAAAGGTGCTCAGGCCACAGCTTCCCTGGAGAGGGCTTAATGTCAACACAAGCCAAGGAGGTAAGCACCCTCTCCCACCCAGACCCACCAAATCCACACGACTAAGAAAGGTACATCATTATTTCACGAAAGAACTTAATAGTGTGACCATAAGTAAAAAACACTGCTGCAGGTCGGGAGCGGCGGCTCACGCCTGCAATCCTAGGACTCTGGGAGGCCGAGGCAGTTGGACTGCTTGAGCTCAGGAGCTCGAGACCAGCCTAAGCAAGAGCAAGACCCTGTCTGTACTAAAAATAGAAAAAGTAGCTGGGCGTCACAAAAGATGCCTTCTTAGCTACTGGGGAGTCTGAGGCAGGAGGGTTGCTTAAGCCCAAGAATTTGAGTTTGCTGTGAGCTATGATGTCGCCACGGCACTCTACCCAGAGTGACAGAGTGAGACTCTCTCAAAAATAAATAAAAATAAAAAACACTGCTGCATTAAAGGACGCGCAATCTCATGTGTGCGTGTGTGTGAGTGTGGGTCTTTATAAATCCTCTCCACTCAGCTGATCCCCAGACCAGCAGCAGGAGTCTATTACCAGTGCAGAAGCTCCTCCCGGCTCACCTTGCCGGATCACAGGCTACATTTTAACAATGTTTGAGACACACTGAAATAAACCAAACACCAGGCACAGACCAACTTCGACATTTATTGAATGCGACATCTCCCAGAGTTCAAATCACAGCAGGAAGCATGACCTGCTATAGGCAGGCGTCTTTTGGGTTCTGATCTAGCTCATGGCCCATCTCAGCCTGGAACTTTTTGCAGCTCATGCTCCCCCTACCACCACCAGCCCCAGAGATTATGATCTAATTGGCCTGCGCTTGGGCCCGGGCAATTATTTAAATTCTCCAGGCAGAGTCCAGTGGGGCGCCAGGTGGGGACCCACTCACATAATCAGCAAATGAAAGCATGTGTTTCCCTGTGGGTTTCAGTCTTCCCAGGCTTGGACTTCATGCTGGAGAACTGAGCTTGGGCAGAAACCCTTTCATTGCAGGCTCCAGGATGATTCAAGTGAACATTTAACATTTGGATTGAGGACTCAGGACAAAGGTGACAGCCGGAGGCATTTTCCAGGATCTCTTCCTACTGAGTGTGCAGAAGAGTCTTCCCTTCCCCGGGACTGCTAATTGCCTTTCCCTACTAAGAGGGAGTTTGTTAATTCTTCTCTTCTTACAGAGATTTCCTGACAATTATGAAATGACTCATAAGGGGACCAACACAGTGACCACCTGAACGTTTGAGAAAATCTGTCAGCTCACAGATGACTCTGTGTAATGTCTCAAAAGAGAGCCCCTGATGGTGGAGAATCACTAAGTGAGCCTTTCCCCTCCAGACCAGGTGCTTGACCCTGCTAGAGCAACCGAGGTAGGAGGAAATTCTTCCACCAGCCTCTGGCTGAGAAACCCAGTTCTGCGCTGTCTCCTTTTTAGGGTTTCCCCCAGTTGCCTTCCTGGGTGATCTGGAGCCGTTTAAGCATGCGGCAGTGACCCAGAGGGCGTATATCTCACACCAGATACCCACGGCGGCCAGCTAGCAATGAAGCTGCCAGAAAAGCTGTGGCGAGGGAGAGAGCCTGGTCTTGAAGTGAGGAGTATGCCATGAGCTTGCTGTGCACCTTTGCACAAGTTACCTAACCTCTCTGATCATCCTTAACATTTCCTCAACCACGAAGAGCTGACCTGAAGGATTCAGGTGAGAATGAAATGAAGCCAGAGGCGGCACAGGGACATTGCAATCTGTAAAGTTCTGTGTATGATTAGGGGCAGGTCGGCACCCCGCTCAATGCTCCTCTGGGCCACGTGGACACACATCCTTGAGTGCACGCGCTGCCATTCAGGACAGCAGAGACCTCGCTGAGATGACAGCCAGGCCCAGCTCAGTCCACAGGGCTAAGTGCTGGCCCCTGGGCTTCCCCGATGGCCTCTGAGGAAGAGGACACCGCAGCCACCATGGTGGGTGCACAAAGTGCCCCGGCCTCCCCTCACAAGCACCACCAGGCGTCTGGCTCAGACGGCCTGGTCCTGCCTCTGCCTCAGGCTGAGCACACGAGCAGCTGCCAGGAAGGCTGCCCCAGTGAGCAGCTCAGCCACGAAGCTGACCCAGCCCAGGGCCAGGGACCAGCCGAAGCGGATGTCCACCTGGTCCAGGAGGGTCTTCTGTTCCAGGAGGCACAGTGCCTGCCGGAAGGCAGCAGCCGAATATGCGATGTAGATGCTGATCCCAGAGAGGGTCACTGTGGCTGCAGGGAAGGCAAGGGGAGAGCAGGTCAGACTCCAGCACACTCCCTCCTTCTCTTTCCTCCCCATTCTTCTCCTCCTCCCCCTTCTTCCTCCCTCCCCCTCCTTGCCTTGTCCAGCTACAACAACCAAGACCCAGAGTCCTCCCTCCTTCCTACCCCAGGACCCTTGCCTGGGCCCCCTCCTCTCCCCTGTCCTCCAATCCTCCATCCTCAGCCTCTGCAGGATTCCAGGCTTGCCTGTGCAGTGACCTCACAGCACCACACAGCTGTCTACCACCACCCAGGGCACAGCTGCGATGCTGCACTCCGTTGTGTAATTATGTAAGTAATAACAGCTACCTGCCCCTCCAGGCTGTGAGCTCAGAGGGCAGGGGCCATGCCCGTCCTCAGCCCCCAGCACATGGGGGGTCTCCGGAGAGAGCAGATTTGAGCCGCACTGACCAGATTGGTAGCCCCTGGCCACGTGTGGCTATTTAGGTCAATTCATACAAATTAAACTAACAGTTGAGTCTCTCCTTGGCACTCGCTGCCCGAGCCTGGTTGGTGGCTCTCCCAGAACCAGAGGACAAAGAGCTTCTCCATCACAGAAACTTCCACAGGGTGGTGCTGGTTTCAAGACAGAGTCAATGGGTGAGCTATTCGTGCCAATATTAACAATTTTGGGTGGTTGGAAGATTCAGAGCTTTGCAATATTGTCACCTCCAGACATTCCTTTTGCTTTTTCTCTTCCTGGAGTCTAAGTGTGTACGTTGTCACTACCGGCTGTCCTTTCTCAGCAAGGATCCACACAGAACACACAGACGTGCAGGGAGCCACAGAGCTGCAGCTGTGCACCAAATCCCACGTTTTAAAACCTCTTGTGTCTGCCCAACAATGGCTTCAGTGCAGCCACCGTCAGCCGCACCTATTGGACTTAGTGTCTCGCTGACAAGTAAAAATTGTTAATTGATGGTGTATAACACGTGATGTTTTGATCTCTGCTTTGAAGAATGCTGAGATTGAGCTAATTAAGGTACACATTGCCTCACCTACTTAGCACTCTTTGTGGGGAGAACACTTTAAATCCACTCTCAGCGATTTTCGAGAATACAACTGTTATCAACTGAAGGGATCATGATGTACAATATGTTTCTTGAATTTATCCCCCGTCGAACTAAAATTTCTGTGTCCTTTGACCATCATCTCCTCATCCTCCTCCTGCAGCCTCTGACACCCACTGTTTTACCCCCTGCTTCTGGGAGTAGCACTTGTTCAGACCCCACGTATAAGGGCGGTCAGGCGGTGTTTATCTTCTTGTGCATGATACTGCCTGGTTTTTAATCGATATCTGGCAGAATATCTGGTCGGTCTGAGAGAGCGAGGGTAGCCGGAGTGAAGGTCCCTTGCCAGCCCACAGCCCTAGAGCTGGAAGCTATTGTGACTTCGGACAGAGGTGATGTACATGGCATCTTAAGTAAGATAATGAAAATGATTCTTGGAAGCTGCTGCCTCCCCACTGCTTCTGCCTTGGAACCGAAGGCCCAGGGATCCTGGGCTGGAAACCGTTTGTCTCCAACTGTGATATCACAAATGGAAACCCACAGAGGGGTCCCGTGCGGCACCCACCACCCACGTCCTCCCGAGCCCTGGGCAGGGTGGGCACCTACCTCCAAAGAGGAAGAGAGTCCCAGTGAGCAGCAGGAGCAGGTAGACGCGGAGGAGGAAGCTCAGAAACCCCATCATCCCTCCGAAAACCATCAGGATCAGGCTGAGCGGCAGCAGAATCACGAACATCCCATGCATGGCTGAGGAAGGACACCAGGCAGAGGGGGGTTACTACCATCCTTCCTTCAATCAACAAACTGACCACACCCCAAATGCTGGGGGGATCCACACCGTTGTCACTGCCCCCTACTCGCGACTCTCACTGCGAGTCTCTCTAATGATGATGGTGAGGACGGTGATGGCAGCAGTGGGGCCTGGGGCTCCTTCTGTGTTGTGCACTTGAAAAGCGTCATCTTAACCCTCATGCACCTGTTTTCTCAGTTCAGACTCACGAGTGAATAAACCAAGATCTCGGCCCTCCTGGGGCCAGCATCTAGGGAGTAGGGTCAGTAGGAAACAAAAAAAAAACTAAGCGGGGAGCGCCTGTGGCTCAAAGGAGTAGGGTGCTAGCCCTATATGCCGGAGGTGGTGGGTTCAAACCCAGCCCTGGCCAAAAAAAAAAAAAAAAACTAAGCAACTGGCAACGCTGAGAGATGGAGAAAAATATGGGGCCCTGGGGTGAAGCAGAGAGGGCATGGGGCTTGGGTGCGGGGAAGGACAAGGAGCAAAGCCCTGGAGGAGGTGACAGCAAAGAAGGAGGCTGGGTTCAGCGTCCCCACCCCACCGTGGGAGGTGCCTGGGAGAGGACAGGCAGAGTGAGACAAAGTAGCGTGAATGGGGCAGATCCGGTGGAGAGGAGGGCCCTGTCTCTGAATGAGATGGGAGCCGCCAGAGAGGGTGGGCAGAACCAGGGACTCTGGCTGCAATATCAGGAGCAGCCAGCAGGGGTGTCGTGGGTCGAATGGTGACTTCGCCCAGACCTGTGGAGGTGATCTTATTCGGGAAAAGGTTCTCTGCAGAGGTGACAGAGTTAACCTTCTTGAGATGAAATCATCCCTGATGGGGGTGGACCCTACATTCAAGCGGTGTCCTGAGAAGAGATGAGGAAATGACAGAGAGGAGACGGTGATATGAGGACAGGGGAGGAAATCAGGGGACACAGCCACAGCAGAAGGCCTGGTAACCCAGGACCGCCAGCCACCACCAGAAGCAGGAGGAAGGGTTGGAAGGCACTCTCCCTCAGAGCTTCCGGAAGGACCCACCCCGCCAACCCTCTAATTTTTGACTTCTGGCCTCCAAAACTGTGAGAGAGTAAACTTCTGTTGTTTTAAGCCACCCACTTTGTGGTCAATTGTTATGGCATCTTAAGGGGCAAGGCTGGCAGCACGGCGACCTCAGGGGATCTTGCTATAGCCCTGGTGACAGTGACCCAGACAGGACGGGAACAGGAAGCAGTGGGGTGGGAGAAGTGGTCGGATTCCAGGTGCATCCTGAAGGGAAAGCAGGCTGTTGCCTTGACAAGGGTGTGAGAGAGAGAGAGGCCAGAGTGTCAGGCTGAGATCGAGGGCTGAGCCACCAGACTCAGGCATTTCCACCTGCAGAGATGGGGCAGAAAAGAGAGGAAGAGGCTGGCGGGGGGGAAGGAATCGGGACATGCTGAGTTGGAGACGGATACAGCAGGCCAGAGCTCAGGCAAGGATGGGGGTGTAAACTGGGCGGCTCCTGTACACAGACACGTCTGGAGGCTGAGACCAGGTCTCAGGGGGGAGAACAGGGATGGAGAAGAGAAGTGGCAGAGGACTGAACCCAGGAAGCTGCAAAATGTACCCATCAAGGAGGAGGGATTAGCCAGAGAGGTCAGAGGGTCCAGGGAGCACACGCCCCTCCTGCCAGGTGGCTCCCACACCTCTCCCAGTCCTGCCAACACCAGCAGGTTCCAAGGATGTGTGAAACTCAGTCCTCTGGATGAGCTGAGGACAGTGACAGGCAAAGGGTGAACAGGTGGCAAGGAATGGAAGGACATCTCCTAAAGCCTGTCACCAGCTTTCCGCCCCAGCCCTAGCCCCAAAATTACAGGTATCCCGTGAGTACAAGGTGCACTGCTGATTTTCCCCTGGGAGACTCTAATCTCACCCCAATATCCCAGAAGGAGCAACAAAACCCAAAGCCTAAATGATCTTGATAACAAAACAATATTAATAAAATATTATTGTACTTCATATATAAATAAAAATAAAAGAAGAATGGTCTTGAGAATAACAATGATAGCAAACTTTGATAGACGGTTTCTAGGCGCCAGGCCCTGTCTTCAGCATTTCCCAGGCCATAATTCATTTCTATCCTTGTAACAACACTATGAGGTAAGAACCGTGCACACCCCCATTTTACAGATGTAGAAACTGAGACACAAATGCTTAAAGAACTTCCCCCAAACTGTCACAGCTAGAAAATGGCAACCCCAGGGTTTGAACCCAGGCAGAGAAGCCACTTTTTGTTCAGTTGGGGTCCCTGGGTGGAGAAAGGTGAAAACCCAAGAGTGCGTCTTGTCTACAGAACACCAAGAAGAGATTGACCCTATTTTCTACCTGCTGTTTTGTCTGTTGTAGATATGGCCAGAGAGGCCACTTTTATTTCCACTTGAGAAAAGATTCTCTGTGGAAACATTGAAGTGGCAAATTTGCTCTCCTTCTAGAATCTTTCAGCCCCACTGTTTCTTCTTTTAGGTCACAGCTGTATTTCCTAGCACCGGGGACACACTTTCCGAGAAACTCAGGAGACGATATCACTGTCCTTCACCAATTACGACATTTGGTTTTTGTTCCCTGTCCCCAGTTCCTGGCATGGAGCTCCTAAAACTCTTGGAATTTCCTGAATGATAAAGATGACAGGAACATCTTTCGCACCAATGAGGCAACTCTTGCTGCTCCCAGGTAGCTTCAAGATGAGGTTGGTCTCCAGAAAGACCAAGGCATGGTTCGATGGTTGGATGTTTAAGCCCCATCTCTAACCACTAGGAGTAGAGATGGGCTGGAGATTGAGCTCATCACCAATGGCCAATGATTTAACCAATCCCGCCTACTCAATGGAGCCCCTAGAGAAGCCCTAAACTATGGGCATCTGAGAACTTCCAAGTTGGAGACCACATCCAAGTCCCAGAGAGGGCAGGAAAGCTCTGCTCACACACAAACCACTATACCTCGCCCTGTCTCTCCCATTCAACTCAGCTGTTGCTGAGTTGTATCCTTTCTAATAAACTGGAAAGGATAAGTGAAGTATTTTCAGTAGTCCTGTGAGCTACTCTAACAAATTATTGAACCTGAGGAGGGGGTCATGGGAAAGCCCAATTTATAGTCAGTTGGTGGCTGGGACTTGCGACTGGTGTCTGATGTCAGGGTAGTCTTATGGGACTGAGCTCCTTGAATTCATGAGCTCTAACATTCGTTCCAAGTAAATAGTGTCAGAATTGAGTTGGATTGGATTGTTGGACACCAGCCTGTGTCAGAAAGTTAAGGAGGAACTTAGAAAGTTGCAGAGTTAGGATGGAAAAGACATCAGAAGTGTGAGAAAAACCACCGCTCAGCCCTCCAGGAGAGCAAGGTTGCCATGACGAGAGTGGCTTGGCCATCTAGAGGGCAGGTCTCAGCACAAGCCCTATGAATTGGCACTGGGTGGCCCCACCTCCGTGAAATTTGTCCGCTAGCTCCTCTGCTTCTCATTGTAGAGTGAAGGTCGTGGCGTCCCGATTGCAGTATCCCGAGCCTCCCTCCTGCCTTTCCTTCCTCATCCCTGACCACCCTGCAGCAGCCAACTCCAACACCCCCTCCTCCGGGAAGCCTTCCCAGACAGCCCCCAACAGAGTTCATCTTCTCGCCTCTGGGGTTTCTCATTAAGTTGAACAAAGTTCCATAGTCGCACTTTTCCTGCTTGTTCAGAATGTGTTTGCACATCTGTCTCCACAACTGGAAACTGAACCTCCTTGGTGCCCCTCAGAGCAGCAGAAGGCTCAGCAGGCAGCCATGGTGACCCTCAGTGAATGGTGAATGAACAACCCAACAAGATCGAGCAGGAAGGTGCCAGGGTCTGTCCAGATCTATCCACATATATGGATAGATATACGCTGTCTCTGATGGGACCAGACACAAATGCCCTCGTGGGGGACGTTCTTGCCAGAGGAAAGCAGCCGCAAAGCAGATGAGCACACACATAGCCAACAATGAGTTACAACAGCTGGGTGTCGGGGGAAACGCAGCACTGGGGGGTGGCTGGCCTTGGTTCTTGCCTTGGCTCTGCCATCATGGCTCTGATACATCAAAAAATCTGAAAACCACTGCAGTCTTCAGTGGGGCATTTGTGGGACAGCATTAACTAAGCATTTGGAAATCTCCATTATACAGAGGCTGCTTTGGCCGGGTGCGATGGCTCATGCCTGTAATCCTAGTGCTGAGGCAGGTGGATTGCCTGAGCTCAGGAATTTGAGACCAGCCTAAGCAAAAGCAGGACCCCATCTCTACTAAAAAAATAGAAAAAATAGCTAGGCGTGTAGTTCCTATAGTCCCAGCTACTCAGGAGTCTAAGGCAAGAGAATTGCTTGAGCCCAGGAGTTTGAGGTTGCTGTGAGCTATGATGCCACGGCACTCTACCCAGGGCAACAGAATGAGACTCTGTCTCAGAAAAACAAAAGACAAACAAACGGAGGCTGGCTTTGCCTATGGGAGCACCACTTCTCTTTTCAAAAACACGTTTGTCACCACAAGGAGGAGCCTCGTGCAAGCTTTTTGGATGGGACTCTGTGGGGCTTTGTGGATGAAGGGCCTTGGACATCCAGAGAATGAAAAGAAGATGCTATTATTCTCAGGATATGAAGACCTTTGATTTGTGGATAAACCAAAGCACAGTGAGACAGATGTCGGTCCCCTGATAGCTGAACAAAAAAGATCCACCTAGTGAACACAGTCCTATGTCGAATGTGTTATTTATCTTGCTTCATCTCTAACAGGACCTGAAGCAGTTTCCAAGAACTCCCAAAGCCAAACAAAGACTAAATACAACCTGCAAAATCAGAGAGTGGAAAGAATGAATTACATGAAAGTCAAGACCCAGGGTTACAGGATGGAGCAGGGGGGAGAGGAGAAGGAGGAGGAGCGAAGAAGGTCTAAACACTTGCTACTACTTTGGCCCTGAGCTTCCCAGCAGCCAAAGCAAAAAGGGAAACCATTACAAAGTTCTTTTCTACCCACCACTCATTTACCAAATGTTTATTTGTTGTTTACCGTGAGCTAGACATGGAGCCTCTTTAAATCCTTTTGGCCACAAGACAAGTACGAAAATAAATACTTTCCTCTCATCCTCAGGGCAATGCTTTTTCTTCTGGGAAGTCTTCCCTTATGCTGAGTCTACCAGAATCCATAGTCAGCTGCCTTCCTCTCCACCCCTTGGGCTCCCCGTGGAGACCCAATCCTGGCATTTATTACCTTGTGCTAAAGACATCTCAGTCACTTTCCTGTCTCACCTGTCAGGCCATGAGTTCCTTGACAACAAGGATCTTATCTTCTCAGGTACAATTTTATCCCTGAGCTCCTAGCCAGGGATTAGGACAATAGGTATTTGTTGACCAATTGAATTCATGAATGAATAAGTGAATCAGGTAATTTTGAGTTAGACAACATGATTCTAAGGCAGAAAAACAGAAGGCAGTTTCAAGAAAATAAGTAAAAACTCAGGAAGTTTTAGAGGTGACCTCCTGATGATCAAAAAAATGGACTTTATATACAGATGATTTTCATTTGAATTCAGGCTCTGTGAGTGTGAGGCCCTGGGCATGGCATTTAATTCCTCAGAACCTCCATTTCCAAGATGGGGTAAGCACAGACAGCTCACAGAATGATCCCAAGAACAACATGGTAAAGAAGACAGGGCAGCATGGGACAATATGCCATGCCCCACAGGGTACACACAAAATAAATCATAATTCTTCAATCTTAAAGATGATGCTGAGAACAGTAGTTCAGTCTGCAACCGCCATTACGACCAAGTCACTTTGCCTTCAACCCCTCAAATGCCACCATCTTTGTCGAGTCAAGGAAACAAGACCCAGCATCCTCCCTGGGCTGTCACAGCATGAAATGTCATTACAGGGGACAAGACTCCTGGTCTTTCCTTCTTTCCTTCCTTTTTTCCTTCCCTTCCTTCCTTCCTTCCTCCCTCCCTCCCTCCCTTCCTTCCTTCCTTCTTTCTTTCTCAAGGAAACCATCTTGGGCTGGGAAGTAGAACAGCTGGTGTGAAAACCTGGTCCTTTAAGTTCTATCCCCCTGCATGGCGTCGCTGCCACACTACAGCTGAGAAATTAAATCAGTTCTCATTTAGAAGTTAATGAGGTCTCCTGGAGCTGGCGCGGCCCTGTCTGGGGAACCCACATGAGTTCAGCTATCAGGGGACCCACATGAGTTCCCCAGACAGGCTGCAAGCTGACTGGATCTACGCATTCAATTAAATGTCTGGGTAAGAACAGGCTCCCCCTGGGAGAGTTGTAAAAATCGCCTGCTGAAATTTGGTTTGGCTTTCTTTGTCTGTGTGTGCCTTATACTGTGCTTTTTGTTTAATGTATTTCTTTAATTTCCAGGATTGTGATTTCCAGGATTGGAACATGAGTATTGATTCCCAGTTCTGTGCTACTTGGAAATGTTCCCGTCTCCAACCACATTTCTAAATACTCTTCCCTTTGGGATCAGGATATGACAAAGTAATCAATTTCTGGAGAGAGAATACTCGGGAGGTGGTGTGTATGCAGTTGGGGTCGGGGGAGGGAGACAGTCAAAAGACCGCCTCCTAGGAGTCTGAGTCTGTGACATACAAGCTGTGTGGCTTTGGATAAATGACTAGTTTGAGTCTCATCGACAAAATAAAAGTGAAATCCCCTGCCCACTGATGCGTTAGAGCAGCGGTTCTCAGCCCGTGGGTCATGACGCCTTTGCAACAATGAAAATCACCATGGCATTAGGAAGGTGCCGCGGAACCACCGCGTTAGAACTTACTAAATTCAGCAGACGTACAAAAGGTGTCTGCTGTGAGTCCCAGCTCCATGCTGGGCAGTGTGGGCACAAAAGACCCAAATCACTGAGAGTTCATCTCCTACCACACTGATGGGGTACCTGTATGATTTATAGTCCAAACCACAACTTTTGAGAGTCAAATAATCATCCATAGTTATTAAATTCTCTGCCACGACCACAGGGGTGTATGTACCAGGACCAGTCAGGGCGAAACAGGACCCCTCCAACATCAGCTTGGTCACCTGCCAGCTGAGAGGTCTTAGGCAAGTTATTATGTAACTTTCAAACGTTGGTTTTCTCATCTGCTAAATGGGGATACTAAAGTATCTGCTTGACAAGACTTTGTGTTGAGGATGAAATAAAACAAAAAGCCAAACCTCTTAGAACAGTACGCATCATGTAATAAGCCTGATACGGGTGTTGATTGTTATAGTTAGTGTTGGTTTTCTGGCTTGGTACTAGGCACCCTAGACGGGATGATGTGCAGAAAGGCTTATAACATAGGAATCCTGTCCCAACCAAAGTCAGATCCGAGACCATGAGAACTGGTTCCCATTCAGCAACAAGCCTCTAACCAGCCCTTATCACCGAGGAAAAGAAACTCCCCAACATCTGGGAACTGAGCTGGCTCTTGGAGCTGGACCTTGGAGTTTATGTATAATCTCACAGACAAGGCTGAGACCGCAAGACCAAGACCCAGCAAGGCCATGCAACGGGTGAAAACAAACACCAAACACCTGCTTCTCCCACCTGATAGGATTTGTCATTTCTTTCTCAATCACAGCTTGAGCCATGCTCTAGTCTGCCTCCGTGGAGATACAATCAGGGCCAGGCCCAGGGGCTCATGCCTACAATCCTAGCACTCTAGGAAGCTGAGGCAGGAGCATCGCTTGAGATCAGGCGTCCAAGGCCAGCCTGAGCAAGAGAGAGACCCATCTCTACAAAAAAACAGAAAAATGAGCCCAATGTGGTGGCGCATGCCTGTACTCACAGCTACTCTGGAGGCAAAGGCAGGAAGATCACTTGAGCCCAGGAGTTTGAGGTGAGGTTGTGGTGAGCTGTGATATTACCATAGTACTTGACCCAGGGCAACAGACTAGAACCGTCTCTAAAAAGATATTCAATCAGAATTGTCTCTATTTCCTGACACTACCTAGTCCAGGGCAAACCACTGCTTCCTCAGACCCTCTCCAAAATCGCCCAGTCAAAACCCAAATCCTGTAACCACCTCTCACTGAGATGCCCTGCATTTCCCGCATGGAGTGTGCTCTCCTCTGTTGTAATGAACAATGAACTCCAACTTGCTCATGGTGTGTGCTCCACACGCCACAGATAGGGGGAGGGAGGGAGGGAGGGAGGGAGGGAGTGAGTGAGGGAGGGAGGGGAAAGGATTTAATAATGACAATTTTTCATATCAGACACTAGGTAAGAACTGTATATTTTTCTTTACTTTCTCAATGTAGCCATTTTATTTTTCTATTATCATTACCCCCATTTTTCTGATAAACTTAAGTTCAAAGAGTTCACACAGATATTAATTTGCTAGAGTTTGATTTTGAAATTGTCTGAATCAAAAATTAAAAGTCTTAACCATCATAACATACTATCTTTTGAAAATTAATGAAAGCATATCAAAGGCAATTTGATGTGTCATTTATTATTAAAGATTATATATGAGTGGAAAATTCACTAAAAATTCAGAATATTCCTCAAGACAATAAGCACTATAACACATAAATTTCTATTTTACAGATTTTGAAAGTATCTACAAGTTAAACGATGATGATCTAATCACAAAATCATTTACCTTTAAACCTAATAATTGATGCAATCTCAATATATTTGATGAATAATTTTATATAAATTTTTAATAAGTCAGATGTCTTAGGCATCAGGGTTATTATTGTAAAATCATTATGAAAATATCAGAACTAAGCGATACCTAATTTTAAAGTATATTTTCTTTAGAAATTACATGTAATGAATAAATGCATCGTATTTCACTTCAAATTTACCTAATTCAAATAAAGACATTGCTTTTGTCCTATAATTTCCCTATAGAAACATTGACAGATTTCTGCCTCAATGTAAATATAAAGGTACATCTTGCTATCTCTGGGAATAATTACAGAAGTTTTCTAATCTTAAAATGATAATTTAACCAGTACAGAGAAAGAGTTGGATGTACTACTTCATTGAGGAGGACTCTGTCTTCTCTAAAGCTGAAAATAGACTGCTTAAAATGACTGTGTTCTATGTATCTTTCAAAAAGAACATTAATGTGGGCAAGAAACTTTTGATAGTAATTGCATTTCTGAGTTGAAATAATAAAGGACGTTTAAATTTTCTATTTTCTGAAAGCATTATGCCCACTATTTTGAAACATTTTTATTCAATAGAAAGTATTCATTTTTTAATAAGAAGAGACTTGTTCCTACTAAACTTTCAGTGATATATGAAAAACATTACAGCTCTGCTATCACACATCGTAACATTTATTTTCTAAATAATGCACACAGTTCCAATAATATTTTTTATTAATATACATTTCCTTATAATGCATTTGTAAAATTGGCTAGCAGCTTTTTCCTGGACTTTAAATTTCTGACTTTAAAAAGGCAACTATAGCAATTAAAAGCCCAGAAGAAATCCCTCATCAAATTAGAATCAACTGCCAAATTTGGACCTTAGCTAATTAACTGTGCTGTTAAGAATTTTGCTAAGAAATGAACTCAATTTAAACTTTAATTAATTAAATTGAATATATTCTAAAATCTGATAACTGAAAACCCATTAATTTCAGTTTAGCTGGTTTAATCCAGCCAAGTCTTGTCTCCTGACCTGATATACCTACCTCTCACCCCAAGCAGTTATGCACTTAACATTACAGAGTACAAAGATTATGCACTAAAAAGTGTCAGATATCATGAACTTGGCCTAATAAAATTATATGTAGTGCTATTATAACTCAAGCATAAATAAAATGAAAAAATAATGTAGTCCTTCTGTTTCTAGAGCAGTGTCATTAAATTGACTTAGTGAAAAATCTCTCCACTCTCTTAGAGAATTGTTTCTCTCCTAAGTGTTCACTAAACTATTCCCATTGCAATTTTACTGTGGTGTATTTCTGAGCAGTGTTTTTCATTTATGTTCCACACTTCTTCCTTGAGCACACAATTTCTTGCCTGGCACTTTTCTTCCCATATACATTTTTGTCCTGCCACTGTACAAAAAAAAAAAAAAAAGGATGGGAATTAAAACACCTATTTTATTGCATTTTTTTCAAAAATGTCTCTTACTATTATGTAAAAAGTTTTAATGTTAAGGGATCTATTGCATAATAGGATGACTATAGTTACTAGAAACTTCTTTTATTCTTTTTCTTTAACATCTTCTATTAAAGATTCCTAAGAGTAGATTTTGAGTGTTCTCACCACAAAAAGAAATGTACAGTAACTATATTTCAAAACATCATGTTGTACATAACAAATATATTTTTTCAATTTTTTTTTTTTTTTTTGAGACAGAGCCTCAAGCTGTCACCCTGGATAGAGTGCTGTAGCATCACAGCTCACAGCAACCTCCAATTCCTGGGCTCAAGCGAGTCTCCTGCCTCCGCCTCCCAAGTAGCTGGGACTACAGGC